>JAOYSI010059310.1:0-16132 GCA_025775065.1 Hiodon alosoides
AAGGCCCCGCTCCTGTTCCCTCCCCCATGCCTGTAATCCCAGGCTATGCACTGCCGGACCGGAATGAGCCCATGAACTCCCTGCGAATCTCAGTCAGGGGACTCCCCGCGCTACCCTCCATGGCCAACGCCACAGACCCCCGTTTCCGCCTCAAGTGGAGGGCTATCGCAGTGGCTACGGTGCTAACACTGGCCCTCCTGCTCTACATGCACAGGACATCGGGGGGTGACGTGGGGGTGCAGCATTCCCCCCGTGCTGGGGGCAGGCGCCCAGGTCGTAGCGGAGAGTCCTCTGCAACGGACGGGCGGTACAACGACACCTATCCCCTCAGCCCGCCTGAGCGCACAGAGCTGGGTGTACGTTACCGCATCGCTGTCATCGCCGACTTGGATACGGCCTCACGCAGCGAGAAGGAACTGACATGGTTCAGCTACATGCGGCGGGGCCACCTGCTGGTGTCGGACAGCGGTGACCGTGTGGCCGTAGAGTGGGACCCGGATCAGGTGATGCTGGAGGGCCACCTGGCCGAGAAAGGACGAGGTATGGAGCTATCTGAGCTGGTTGCCTTCAATGGGCATCTCTACAGCGTGGATGACCGGACTGGCGTGGTCTACCGTATCGAAGGCAACCAAGCCGTGCCCTGGGTCATCCTACCCGACGGCGACGGCTCCGTCTCTAAAGGTGAGTTCCACATGGGTCCCTTACTCAGACTGTAGCTCAACTGAGCCAGTGAACAGGAAGTTCCGACCTAGCCTTTGAGTTTCTGTGATAAAGTTTAGTGTCCCTTGGCATGCGTGGCTGTTTCAGGGGGTTGTTGAATGAGGGATGTTAACTTGGGATCAGAAAGTTTTGTGTTGAATGTTAACTTGGTTGGAGGGTTATGGGGGGGGCCTAAGTGATGGTTGTTGTACTTCTGTACACCTATCGTGATGAGGTGTGGTGATCTTGTGCAGCACTGCTGTACCCTTGAGGAAGCAGCCAAGCAAAAGCTGGGCATATTCTAGAGCTCTGCTCAGTGTTGTAAATAATGGGAGATTGGGCTTTAAAAAAATTGTATTTAGGTATAACATTTAATATCCTCGCCTCTGGAGTTCAGCTGCCCCAGCGCACTACCGATTGCTACACATGACCTTTCTCTGTTCTTTCAAGGCTTCAAGGCAGAGTGGCTGGCCGTGAAAGATGAACACCTGTATGTAGGTGGGCTGGGGAAAGAGTGGACCACTACCACCGGGGAGGTGGTCAATGAAAACCCAGAGTGGGTGAAAGTGGTGGGTTTCCGTGGTGACGTGGAGCACAAGAACTGGGTACTGCAGTACAGCGCCCTGCGGAGCGCAGCTGGGATTAGTCCCCCGGGTGAGTCTCCCAAGTGGGTGTAGGGAAAGGAGGTGTGAGGGGACCAGTGATCTGCTCTTTACCATCTAGTAGGGCAGGACGTGGCATGGGGGTTAATGTACAAGACTTGAAACCGTAAGATTTTGTAGGTTCAAATTACTCTACATATACAGTTAGTAGAAGTAGAACAGTAAGCTTCATATGTCACTCTGAATAACAGTGCCTGCTTAGCTAATAAATTTCTGCTAAGCTAATAAATCCCCCTCCTCCAACCTACCTATACCCCATCACCAGGGTACCTGATCCACGAATCAGCAGCGTGGAGCGACACGCTCCAGCGATGGTTCTTCCTGCCACGCCGTGCCAGCACTGAGCGCTACGATGAAACGGCGGACGAGCGGCGGGGTACCAACCTTGTCCTCAGCTGCTCGCCCACCTTCCGGGACATCTCAGCCGGGCGAGTGGGCCGGCTCGACCCCACCCGTGGCTTCTCCTCCTTTAGGTTTGTCCCTGACACCGACGACCAGATCGTCCTGGCCCTCAAGTCTGAGGAGGATGCTGGCAATATTGCCACCTACATCCTGGCCTTCACGCTGGACGGTCGTGTCTTGCTGCCCGAGACCAAGATCGGGGACGTCAAGTATGAGGGGCTGGAGTTCATCTAGGGGGAGGAGAGATCAGAAAGCACTGACGGACACACACTCGCGCCCTGTCCAAGGACAAGCCGAAGGAAGGGTGTGACCTAATTTGTGTCATATGACTCTGGCTATGCACTCTTTTCATGTGACCTGTGGTCATCCGCTGTCAAGGTGCACTGCTGCCTCTCACCTGGCTATTCTATATATCTGGTGACCATTGTACAAAAGACAGACCATTTGGTATCTGGGCAATAGGATCAGGATTTTTATCGACAAGTCTGTTTCTGTGTGATGTATAGCTGAACACCTGATTCACCTACATATTGCAGCATCATCTACCACATTAAACTGATGATATATTTAATGATTGTAAAGCACAGGCTCAGTTGACATTTTAGTGCTCATTTTCATAATGTTTTTTTTCTTATTTTAAACAAATCTCATTTTAATGGTTTGCTATTTTACCTTTTATTTAAAATGTGAAACTCAAATATTTTAACTTGTGTTTAGAACAAATATTTTTGATTTGTTTTTCTTTCTCTAGTAAAAACGCAAGGAGGAAAAACAGCTTATGTGTTCTGGTGTTTAATGAACCCATTTGTTTGGAGGGGAGACATTTTGGTGGGTGTTCGAAGTTAAAAGCCTAATGCATTGATAAACGGCAGGACTTTCCAGTATACAGTAACCTCTATTTGTCGATTTGAGTTCTTCCAAGTTGTAACGTGTGTAAGAATCTAAGTATATTATTTGAAATCACCTCAAATTAGACTCAACAAAGTAGACACAATAAGCTACACATTAACAAAAGTAGTTATTTTATAATTAATTATAAAAATAAATCTTATTTTAACTTTTGGCAATACATCTGTATACGTACTGGAAACATAGTTACAGGTTAAAGTAATGGACTTTACTTTATACTTAAATAAGCTGAAGTTTCAATTAATTCCAATAAATGCCCAGCTACATGAAATTGAATGAGAAGTAGGTCGTCTTTATAAAGAAACCGGTCGTGAGGAGGGTGGGACGGTTCTCGGTTCTATATTTAAAAAATATAAGTAATCTCTGTTTATGGAATCACGTGCAGTCAACTCCAGCACCAGCGTCGATTCAAACTCATGGGCTCAATTTTTTCAAATATAAATATTGAGCTTTCTCAAACGCTTAATCTTCCTTGAAACACAAATTCTGTGTGCGCCGTCGTAAAAAGTTTTTTTTTTTCCTACTCTAGCACATGAAACGGAGGATAAACCTTTTGTTACCGAAGTAAATAAGACTCCCCGAGTTCATTTTCGGATTCCGCTCTGTGGTTACATGGGCTGAACAACGTCACATAGCGGCGTAATTTGATTTATCACCACATGTACATGAGCATAACATGGGTCGCATTGAGAATCGATTGTAAAACTGGTGGTAAGCTAAAAGTTAAAGTTAAATAAGACGACTTCGCCAATGTGCAAACACATCGGGAGTTTTCACCCAACTGAACAAACAAAATAAAAAATGTTTAAAGTCAGATTCCCAGGTATGTGTTTCTTTTGAATCCGCATTAAACGATTTAAAGTAAACTTAAAACCTAAATATATCAATAATGATTCTGCATAATTAGATATGAACGGTGAACAGTTAAAACGCAATTGAATAATAGCTTTCTGTTACTCCTCCAATAAAATACACTTGTCTGTCAGGGGAATCACAAGAGGATATAAAGTAAATTATTTATCATACAGGGTTATCCTCGTGGTTGGTTTCTGTAAAAAATATTTAACATTTTTGTAGACTTTAACTTTTAGTTTCAATCAGAATCGATTCCATCAATTGCAAGATCGGGGATCGAATCGGGAATTGACTCTCAAAATTCTGGAATCATCCATCCCAATTTATGAAAAAGTAGCCTTTTCTGCTTCTACTCATTCTATTTCTACGAAGATACCACGCCCAGATTACAAAGGGGCGGGTTTGTACACGACAGCCAAAGCGAAAAAATGACGCCTCTCGGTTTCGACCGCGCTCAAGTTAGATGAACGGAGTGGCAAGATGGCGGCGCGGTGGGGTGCAAGGGAGGATAGTTTAGCCACCGGCAATATGGAATATTTCTCCACATATACTCTTGACGAGGTACACATTTGATACAACAAAGTTTTTGGATATTGACTACATAATGGGATATATGCCAATATATATGTATATATCGGTTTAAGGAAGTGGCAAAAGATACATCGTACACGCGCAAATGACACGTGGATGTAGCTACTTAGAAGAGCATGGTTGCCGGGAAAACTGGAGAAAGAAAATAAAGCGTTGTATTGTAGGTTTGGCTGGGGTATAGTTAACATATTATTGATTAGTCGTATTATTTAACCAATTCAGTGTTACACAGCTGTGCAGTAGCTAATATTAGATGCTTGGCGTTTAATAACGGCAACTAAATCAGAATCTGAGTGGAAGATGGCCAGCATGCCATTTTCCTTCTGGGGACAAGTGTAAAGTTGTCCTTTTTGGAAAAAGGTTTGGAAATTGAGGGGAACTCTAGCATCATCTGTAATTGTCAAAATTATTTGTCTTCCGGTTATTTCTAGTTGTTAGTAGCGTAAATTGTTAGGACGTGTTTTTTTTAGTTAGTATTGACGAAATTTAATAGGAATTTTAGTAAGAAACCTAAATCCGTCTGCAAGCCGGATCCTAATTTCTGAATATGCATTGATGAACTGGCGAACTACGCAATCCCATTGTGGACTTTGCTGTTTTGCCTGTTTTATGTCGTTTATTATTCACCGATGTTCGGCTACTTTGAAAGTATGTTGATCGTCTGTTGTCAATTGCTAGTACCTAGCCTGATTTCATATGTCAGTGTGTATCTAGGATACAGTATGTGCTGTGTTGCCAAATATCTGAATTGCTTCCTACATTAACTAGGTGGGTAACGTACATACGTGGTAAATATTTATTTAATATGTAGTTATACCCTTGTTTTGAAGCGTTAACCTGTAGCATATCGTGTTTAGGATAATGGCTTGGTTTTTAAAACACGTGGTTATGGGTAGTTTCGTGAGTTAGTAGCTGGCAACGAGTTTTCCTTATTTACATTTATTCGTTTGTCAGTGAACTACAATTGCGTTTATATCATAACAAAAAAAACATGTGGCTAGTTTAAGGTTACTTTAGTCTTCCGCGTTTGAAGTGTTTGGTTTGTAGGTAGTTGCTATTGTAACACGTGGTTGGAATAATACGGAACGGTTTATAAACGAGTGTCATGTTTAATTTAATAGAATCGGTATTTAAAATATTTTCTCCCGGTATTTTCAGTCAAGTGCTTTTCATATGACTAAAATTAAGGTCGTTTTCCACTGTTTTGAAAATGTTCACCAGACCGGAAGTGTGTTGCCCTAGACCACACCGGTTTTTAATACAAACAAAATCAACGACGGCGCCTTTTCTACTAAAGGTAGGAAGTCGGATACGAGAGGAAACCTACGGCACCCCTATTTTTTTAACCATTAAAGTGCAAGAGATTGAACACCTAATGTGGAAAACACGTGTCTGAATGATGCGCATAATTCGCAGGTGAACACGTGTTTCGCCATAAGGAAAAGCAGATCCTAGCTGTCTCCCCACTTCCGGAACAGAACTTGCATTTACAAACTGAATAAAAAATGTATGATCCCGGTGTACGCTTGATTAGACTTAAACAAATGACACTCCTTCAAATCCAACTCTTCACGTTGTACATGTGAGTTAGTGCTGAGTAAACAGGTTTCATTCCTGCCCTGGTCATCATGGTAAGCCAGCTGCAGTCCTCGTTTTGAGTGGTGTGGCTGTGCTTTTGTAAGTCATTTGTGATCTTTAATGCATTACAGGTTTTAGATGCTTGAATTGCTTTTTTTTTTACCAATTTTAATTGGTTTCAAACTGGATGTAATTATTCCACTTGCTTTTCAGGAAGTGATAAATGTTCCAGAAACACTTGCCAAATGTTTTAGAGTTGTCTTCAGGACAGCCATTCAGTGTTAACCACCCCTGACACCCTTTATCTGGTCTGTTGTGCAGGTCGGTGTGACCCGAGGGAACATTGATGTCCTTGACATGAGCGACCAGTTGGATGCAGGAGATGCCCTGGAGGCCTTCCACGGCTGCCTGGATTCGTCCATACTGTCCATCTTTGAAGACTCAGCTGCTGCTGAAGAGGTGATTTCCCCCTCCCCCCTCCCCACACAGTTGGGTGTAGCCCAGATGTCACTGTGGTCTTTAGCATAGCGAGCACTTTTTTTTTTTTTGGTGAAGGGACCTGAGTCCGATTCCCAGAAATTGGTCCTGAGCGCTGAAACGTGTTTACACTTGCAGTCATTTCTATGTTTGCTTTTGTTGTCATAATTGATGGCTTGATACATTATTGGGGTAGCCTTACTTTTAGTTTTTTTGCTGTCCTTTCTTTAGGTGAGATGCCGGATTGATGAGGAAAGCGAAGCCGCATTGCTAACGGCTCTCACTGAAGTACTTGACAATGTCGACGGCGGGACCCTGTCACCCTTTGACACTCTTCCAGACCCAGAGTTGTTCTCTGGCCAAAAGGGCAGGGAGCAGTCTCCGGTGAGCCACCTTGTGATTTTACCCCCATCCTGGGACATGTCTTGGTTCATCTACCTTTTGTCTTAGCTGTTACAGAACACTATTTGGCCATATCCATGTTTCCTGCAACCAAATAATTTATTTATTAAAACAAAGATTTGGTTTAGTAGTTAGACATAGTGCTTTAGAAAAAATGTAATCGGCAGTCAATTAGACACAATGCTTATTAGGTGTTTGTCTGGAACTTTTTTTTTAATTTCAGTTGAGGAGGCTTCGGAGTCTGGCACGATCCCCACTTGAGAGTGAACCTCTTTGCTCTCACAGGTCCATCACATCTTATCTCGGGAATGTAAGGAACTTCTGACGGGGTTGGGTGGAGTGGTCTGGGCCTGGGGGGGTCAGGGACCTCAGAAACTGCCGTGTACCTGATTTAGACCAGGATTGAGTGTAATGCCTGTGTAATCTGTTTTGCAGGTGGAGGGCACTTGTTCAGACAGGCACTGGAAGGCCAAGCCGCTCCTAAGGTCACAGGACGTGGCTCTGCAGAGAAGTGATGGCGAGGAGGAGGAAGATTTGGTCATTGATGGTGGCCTGGCACAGGGGCCCCTGTGTGATGCGGAGCTGCCCTCCTTAGATGCAGTTGAACTGGGGGCCCTGCTGAACGAGGATTGGGACCACGCGTCCCTGGACGACATGGCAAGGCACATGCACCCCTACTGCCTGGCTGTCTCCGTTGACCTGGTTGAGGGAGAGCAGGTACTTCCTGAGGGATGGATCATGCTGGAAGTTGTGGACCGGGGCGAGCAGGGGGAGCCCATCCTGGCTGTCGCTGAGGCGCTGCCTCCTGTGCAACAGGGGGCACCAGAGGAGGAACACCCTGGAACGACAACTCCAATCAATGAGACTCCCTGCTTTGCCCCCATCACCGAGGAGAGGAGTGAGGAAGCTGGTGAGGAGGAACGCAAAAAGCAAACTGTCCAAAAATGCCCCTCTGGTCGGAGAAAGAAACGGAAAACTAAAGGACAGAAGGTCTGTGTCAAGCCGAGGGTCTTGAGGAGCATGCAGCCTGAACATTCACTGGAGGCCGGAGCTCCTGAAACAGCCAAGGAAAAGCAGCCAGAAAACAAAAGCCAAACCTTGGGGAAGAAGAAGAGGGTGAGTTTTGCACCTGTTTTGGCCTCTGTCCTTGATGCGCCAACTAGTGTTGAGTTTGTGCCGTATTGCACGCTGGAAAGACCCTCCTGTCCAGCCCCTCCAACTGCTACTACAGATTCCCCGCCAGGGCCTGAGAGTCTCAAGCCCCTGGTCGGCGATGGGCCGACTGCTCCAGTTCCCCAGCAGCTGGAAGAGGCCAGGCCAAAGCCTCTCAGCCTCCAGCAGTACCGCCTCCTGCGCCAGCAGAAGAGGCCGGCTCCAGTGGAGAAGCAGGAGGGCAACAGTACCAAGTGGCCCACGCTCCCTGAGCCCCCCAGTGAGCTACCCCCCATCCCCTGCCTGCTGGAGACTGTACCCACACGAGAGCCTCAGAGGGCCCCAGCTGAGAGGATGGGGACAGGTGTTGTGCAGGTGTGGCAGCCTAAGAACTCTACTGCACCCCCCACCCCAGAGGCCCTGCTATTTCCACCCGGCTCCGTCGTGCCCCCCAGCAAGGCCTTGGGACCGGTGCTTGTCCCCAAGCTTGCAGGAGGGATGCAGAATCAGAACCAGCTTGCTGCACCTGCTCCAAAACTTGCTTCAGCAGTGGAAGTCAAACCACAAGAATCTGTTTCTTGCGTTGCCCGCCAATCTCACCTGGCTCCACTAGACCAGCCTATCCTTCGTTCCGACGGCACACCACTACAGGGCAGCCACCGGCAACCGAGCCTCCCTTCCAGGTTGCCTACAGTGGAAAAGGCACTGCCAGCATGGGTGCTTCCCATTGCTCAGGCCCTGTGCCCCCCGGCAACCCAGGCCACTAATGACGCGCCAGTCTCAAAAACAACAGCTCTACCGAAGGTTGCTCCTGTCACCAAACTAACCAAGGGTCCTATGCCTGCACAAGCTGGCCTCCCGGCCGCCAGCCTCCCTACCCGTGGTAGGCCCCAGCGGGTGGCCCAGAAGAAACTGCTGCCCTCAGAGACTAGCCCCACTGACAAGCTGCTCATCCAGACGTTCACCAGTGAGATAGGTGAGTGGGATTCTGAGTCATGGTAACGGATATCTGGATTATTTTGTTTGGGCCAGAGAAAAGGGTGGACTCCATTTGTTAGGAGGGCTGTACTGTGACGAATTCTTTGCAATAACAAGCTTGTATTGGTGCTGTGGTGATATCTCAGTGATGAGTTCAATGTTTCCATAATGCCCACATTCCAACCCATGGGGGTCATAATTTGCGCGTGGGATCCGCATTCATGACCGCAGTCATCCTTGTCTGAGAAATGAAAAGGGGTTCCTCTGACTAAATGAGTTGGAGCATTGATTCCTTTTTGCTATTGGTTACAGGTATTGAGGCAGCTGACTTGACCAGCCTGCTGGAGCAGTTTGAGGAGACTCAAGGTAAGGACCTGTCTGGTTGTTGGCAAAATCCCCTTCTCTCCCCCCTACCGCTATTGCCATTGTGGAGCAATGCTCATGAGTTGCGGAGCATTTTGTCAGGTATTGTTTTACATTGAAAATTGTTTTATAACTGAAATTATATTGTGAGTTTAGTGTTGCTTGGAAGTGTAGTTCAGGGAGTAGAGCTGTTATTCCTGTGTAGACCCAAAGTAGGTTGATGCTGGTGGGTTTCTTTCTGTAGGACAGGTCCTTTTTTTAGTTTTAAGTTTGAAAGGCTCATTGGAGGCACTTTTTCTGGTCCCTTCATATGCATGCCTGCTCTTGGCTAACAAGCTGCAACATGTTCTGGTCACTGGTTGTGACACTGAAGCATTTTGTTAGAAACCAGGAGTTGACATCTCTGCAGAGCTAGCAGAATTTCAAGGCAATTGTTTGTTTATCTCTGGGTTATGTAAGGAAGAGTGTGACCTGAACTGTAGTATTTTAACCTGATCTGGAATTCAATCTTAATTGTGTGGTTTTCTATGATGGTGGGAACTGGAGGTTGTAGGAGGTGGCAGAAATGGTGCTACTTCATTTGCTCCTGTATAGCCAGGTGTAATTGACACCCCCAATTTGACCCCCCACCCCTTCAGTTGAAATGGGTCCTCAGCCATTCCCTGCACTGGTATTTGTCCAGACAACGTGTGGCCATAGTGCAAGTATTCTGAGCCCCTTTCCCTGAAATGGATCGCTGCGGTCCATCTTAGTCCTCTTTTGGGATTGAGCACATATATTCACCTGATGCGAGTTTTAGAACCATCTCGCGGTTAGCAGAGCCATTGACCAATATAGCCATAAGAAAGTCCAAGCTGCATGGCTTCTCATTGTGGTTTTCTGTGACGCTGCCTTTCCATTGGCCTGGGAAACCCCGCCCCCTTTGTTCTATCCAATTAGTTCACTTGCCTTCCCTTTCTTTTCAGCTAAAGAGGAACATGCTGTGCCGGAGGTCTGTGGTAGAGCAGCTGCTGTAGGAAACTCCGGGTGAGTAGTGGAGGGAGTTGTGCAGGAGTTACCCTACAGCTGTCTCGCTGCTCTCAGATCCCTCAAGTGCAGGGGTGCCTGTGATGTATGCCAAGACCTACCGCAAACCATAGTGTGCCAGTGTGGAAGGTAGAGGGAGAAGGACAGCTGTTAGTGCTGTCTCCTCCGGTGGGCTTTTTGCCCCTCATTTCGAAAGAACTCCAGAGCTGCGTGTCTTTTGGTGATGGTTACCTCAAAGAGCCATCCGCAGTTTGCCAATCTTGGAGGTTGACTGGTCCTCTGTTTCTGTTGACAGGAAAGCCATCGAGTGTTTGGGTGTCCCTGATCTGGGCAGTACTGCTGGTGAGTGTCCACTCCCTTCCCCAGAAGGTGACCTCTCACCTGCCTCCTCCTCAAATGTACACCATAGTCTTCATTGCCATAACATGTTAGTCCAAATATATTATGTGAGTGTTTCCTCATTCCGACCAGTTTAACTGGTGGACTGGGTGTCTCCTGGGTAATTAATTTCTATTTTCTAGAACTTAAGGGTAGAGAACCAGAGAGGCCTAACTGGCATCTCCTATTTGTATGCATTATTGTTAGAAATACAGTATAATTTGATGTGGGGTGGAGGGAGGGGAAAAAACGGGAAATCCTGGAAAGAACAAAATGGGGGGGTTATATCAAGATCTGCCATCTGTCAACATTAACTAACTTATTAGCTATGAAGATATGTTAGCTACCAAGCCACTTAAGTAATATGACATTTATTCACATGCAGAAGTTTATCTTGCTATCAGTAACTAACAAATAATCAAACAAAGACCACTTTAGCTATACATTCTTCAGTTAAGATAAGTCATTGATTTTAACTTAGCAGCTAAACAAATGGCTAATGTTTTGTGTGGTTTTTTTATATACGTAAAATAAGCCGGTGGCTTATAAAAAGTTTATATTCAGGCTGCTGGTTAAAGCTTACCTATGTTGGATTTTGCCAATGGAAACTTGCCATCTTTGGCCTCCTTTTGTCCGGCTTTAGCCCATCACAAAGTGAAACACGATTGGTCCTATTTTTAAATGTGGTTTATTTGCATGGCTTTACTTTTAACTTATGATGGTTTGTCTCTGGAAATAGAAGCTGCTCAGACGGAATTACAAGGCTTTGCAAATCGAGAGCAGTGGTTGTACTTTTCTCTCTAGACTGCTCCCTAATTCAGCCTCCATTATTAACCAGGAGTGTTCTTCTCTCCAGGTCTCACCCCTCCAGCTACTCCCCCGCACCCTACCTGGAAGCCCCTGGCCCCCGCAGCCCTGCTGGCGACGCCAAAACCTTCAGCCTCCAAATCTGTCCAGATCATTGAACCCCGACCGATGCCGCCCTGCAAGGCCCGCAGCAAATCCACTGTGCCACCTGCTGCCACTGTACAGCCTCCCCTAGACCATGACTACTGCCTCCCTTCCGGGGAGCCTTTAGTGACGCAGCCGAGCACCTACCAGAGAGGCAAACGGCAGCAGGAGGAGCAAGCTGTTGGGCATGTTAATCAGCCATTGGACCACAGAACTCTGGTGGAAAAGGGAGCTGCTCTTGCGGGCTCCGTCCTGCTGTCTCCTGACGCCTCACCTACCAGGCCAGAGACCGACGCCCTTGTCTCCATTGACAAGAAACTCTCTGGAAGTGGGAAGAGGGGCTCTCGCCTCTCTGAACGCTCTGCCGCACCCCCCGCCAGAGAGAGGGGGCGCGTGCGGATGCGCTACCGAGTCCGGTCGCCAAGCACTGAGTCCAGCAGCCGATCCGGGTCAAGCTCAGGGTCATCCTCTGAGTCTAGGTCCAGATCCAGGTCTTGCTCGCCCCCTAGGAAGAGGTGAGTGAAGGGGTCCGTTAAATTACCTGTCGTAAACGTCCGTTGGATTCGGTCTTGCATTTCGATTTTCAATGTAGTTATAACAGTGGTGGGCAGCTCCAGTAGCCATAGCGTGCATAATGGTCCTGACCGTTTAACTCGGTGTATGATGCCCCCGTTTCAGGTTCTGCTCTCGGTCCCGCCGCTCGGAGAGCAGCTCCAGCTCTTCTGACTCCAGCTGCTACTCGCCGTCTCGTTCCCCGCCACGGCGGCGCCGGTACTCGTACTCCAGCTCACGCTCAGGGTCCTGGAGCCGATCCCAGTCTCGCTCTTGCTCCCCCCGGTGGAGGAGGCGGAGCCGCAGGTCAGTGCGCAGTCTTCATCCACAACATCAATAAGACTGTGGGTGAACATCCCTTGAAGGTGCGATGACTGCACCGTAGCAAAGAACTGACCAGCAGGTCGGTGTACAGTTTAATTTTCTCCCCCTCTTCAGTCCTAGTCCCAGCCACAGAAACGGCCGCCGCTATGATTCTAGGGAGCAGTTCCAATGTCAAGAGGTAAAGAATCGCAAGGAAAAAGCCATTGTGAGTAGTAGCTACCAAATATTGCCAACATCCCTGAAAGCTGTGCTGTCTAGCAGACGAGTAACGCTGATTTTGTTGCTTTTAAGTGTACAACATGTTTTGTTTTTCGTTCCAGGAGGAGCGTCGCGTGGTTTACGTGGGAAAGATTCGCGGAGGAATGACTCGCAAGGAGCTGAAAGAACGGTTCTCGTTATATGGGGAGATAGAGGAGTGTGCGTTGCACTTCAGAGATCATGGGTAAGGCTTAACAAAGGGATAGTTTAAAAAAATAAATAATAATAAATCAAGATTCAATCTTTTTGAAAGCCAACTTGATCAAAAATTACTGGTTTAATTACTGTAAAGAGTTTACGTTAACCAAGACTAAACCACAAACAACTTTGCTATAAATGGGACAGTGGAACGTTTTACTCCACTAAATTCTCACTGCATATGCCTCTGCAGAGACAACTATGGCTTTGTCACATACTACAACACAAAGGATGCGTTCAATGCCATCGAGAATGGGAGCAAGCTGCGTCAGTCTGATGAACTGCCCTTTGACCTCTGCTTTGGAGGGCGGCGGCAGTTCTGCAGATCCAACTACGCCGACCTGGGTGAGTTCACGCAGGCTCGGGGAGGCTAGCAAATTCCAGCCTTCAAGGCTGGAGTGGTCTGTTGCTTCTAGGTAACTGATATTTCAGGATTGCAGCCACATTAGACTGAAGTTGTTGGGACTGCTTGTGCCGAGTATTTTAGAAAATGGACCTTTGAATCCAAGTGGTTCTAGCTGTTAAATGGGAAATTTCCAGCTAGTGTATCAAATCTCCTCTGATGCACTTCTAACCTGTGCCAGATACCTGATTTGACTAGATGAGTTTAAATAAATATCTTATCTAATATCTAAATAAATGTTTATAAATAAAGCAACCCTTTGCATTTTTTTTCCTTTAATTTGTGTTGCTTTGGTTTTTCAGATTCTAACCGGGACTACGACCCCACACCTAAAAAAAGCAAATTGGACACACTAGACTTTGACACTTTACTGAAGCAGGCCCAGAAGGGCTTGAGAAGGTAACGCTGAAGAGACCAGGCCAGAGAGGAGTGACGACCACGTTTACCTCAGCTGCTGTCAAAAACTCACACCTTCAGGCACTGCCTTGTCACTTTTGTGTGTTTATTTGATGTTTATTTTTGACTTCCTACCTTTTCCCCCTCCCTGTCTATAAGTTTACACCTTCTATTGAAGTGAAGATTTATAAGAAAAGCGTAAAAGAGCAAAAAAAGTGAAATGATCCAAAACTTGAATGTTTTTAAGGAAGAAACTATTTAATTTCTTAATTTGCATTCTAAAAATGGCATGCAGGTTTCATTTGCCTGGTATTAAAATGAAAGGGTTTAAAAGGGGGGGGGGGGGAATAAGTTTGAAATTTGACATTGGAGCTCTATCCCTTGTGCCTGTGAGAAAGTGGAGTAAATTACAAATGTATTGCCAAACATTAAATAATGATGAGTACGTATGGCACTGGTTCTTTTTTCCCTCTAAATGTCAGTTTTGCCATTTTGGAATGTTCAGATTGTCATTTTTATTCATTTAGAGCTGGTTAAGTCTTTTTTTTAAAATGTATTATTATGTAATGGTTTTGTAAAACGAGCAGTACTGCACCCCCCTCAGGGATTAGTGGTTACTGTGGTTACCATTAAGTGTTGGGTCATTTAAATGATTCACAGCTTTATCCGTGGAGACGTTGACTCAAAGTATAGGTTACGTAGTAAATTGGTGAAAAAGAAAGGAGGGGAATCTTTTGCCCCATCCAAATCGCAACTAAAGGCATTACTGTGTTGCAGTGTGTTTAATATAGCGGTTTATTTTAACAAGGAAAAACTGACTTATTTGAAATATAATTTGGACAAACCCCATTTGTCTTTCTTGCATAAATGGTATTAGTTAGGGAAACCTTGCCTGTATTGTGTTGAGAATGGAAAAATAAGCAGATGAGTTCTTTGCTTTATTACTCTGGTTATTGCATTACTAAAAGTGCCCACAACACTAAAAACGATTCAGAAGTGGAGGACTTTTTAAGATTAACTTTAATACTGAGTCATTTGGGTGAGTTTGTACCGACTTTTTAGATTGAGATGCATCTTTAATATCTCTTGGGGGTCATTGTGATCATGTAGATCTGGGTGGAGTGCAGTGTTGGCTTTTTGCTAATAGTAACACCAAAAGATTTACGCCATTTCTGGTGTCGTCGTAAAAAATCTTTGCATTTTTTTGGTCTAAAGAGAGAAGCACCTTTCGGTGCAGAAGCCACCCTGGAGAAATACGAAATCAATATAATTTAGTGGTCCCCTTGAAGTACTGATTAGAGGTCTAGTCAGTACTTCAATGGCAAAGTTGGTAGAGTATTGTCCAAGATGCCATTTACAGTGTATGTTTAAGGAACATTTTGTCAGCAATAGTCAATACTGTATTATATGGCGCATGGTTGCTTTTTGCGGATTGAGGTACTCTAAATGAAATTAATTAATCAAAGAATTAAATATGATTTTATCAAATGAATATTTTAGTAACGTATATTTAGCCAGCTAGTCTGTTAACGTTGGAAGTTCATCTTATAAGATGACATTGGCCAAACAAATATAAAGGGTACCAAAAAAAAAAAACTTTAAACCATGGAGGACTTTAGGCCAACATACTTTCTCTACCCCCAAAGCATTCCTTATTGTCTGTAACTAGCTGGCCATCCCCTCCCAGATTTTACAATGCGGCTGTGTGAACTGTACGTTGTTGATGTACAGGCAGCTATGGTTATTTAATGTTATTAAACGGAAAGCTCCTCCCCCACGCTTCTACAGATATTGGTCACTGTATGTTCCAGCCATGCCGTTATCGGACAATAATTAACCGCTATTAAAGCTGACCGTCTACACTAGCCTAGAGAATATCTTTGGGCCATGACGGTTCGGCTAGCAAACGGTAACCTGCGTAAATTGTTTTCAGGGGTAAAGCAGTAGATTGTAAAGGATTATCCAATTAGTGGCTAACGACACCCACCTGCCTTTTATGAAGTGATATGTTTCAATGAAAGAAGGAATTTGGGAATACAATGTATTACTACTAAATGTAATATAATAACATTATTTTGAAAAGAGGCGTTATGAAAAAAGATTTAATAATCAGCTGCACTTATTTTTGAGTCATTTATTAATAAAACCTTATTTAATCATTCATTCACTTCAATATATTCACAAATCGTATATTAAATTCTTTGATGTTTTATTGCTTTAATTTCAAGTACTTTCTCCCTCAGGTTTACATTGATTACAAGATAGATGTTTATACTTATGTAGATTTTTACATAAGGTTTCAAATTCACACTGAATAGAGTATACATATGAACTATTTATAGGTCATAGTATATTACAGTGTTTCAGTACGAAACAGGTTCAAATCTGGGGTTTATGAGATGCGAAACATTTTACCGTCTTTCTTATAATGTATACGTTGCCCCTTTAAGAGAGATTTGCCCCCCCCCCCCCCCAGGCCCCCAATTATAAGGACGAGGGGTGGGTAGTAGTTGAAAAAAAACAAAAATGCAATTTATGGAGTGAGATTTTTTTGGGTTAATTTGTTTATTAGGGGAAT
>JAOYSI010059321.1:0-24177 GCA_025775065.1 Hiodon alosoides
GTCTAGCCAAACACCCCGGCCCTTCTGACATGCCCCCCCCCCCCCTCCCCCCCCAGAATCAGCACAAGCTCCGTATGAATGCTGGGCACACCAGCCAAGTCCACCGCCTCGCCCCAAGTTATGACCTAACCTGAGTCAAGCGGGATAAGCTCGATCCTCAGGCGCTGGCTGCTGGAACTATCTGTTGCCCCGTTACGCCAACCATTCACAGAAAGGTTCTGACCCTTGTTTCAGCGCCGGTGGGGTGTGTACTCTAATCCAACTCATCAGCTCAATTTCTGTCCGACCCCTGTCCAACCTACTGCATCCCTCTTGCCATCCACCCTTAAACCAAGCACCAGTCTTTCTGTATCTTAAGAGGCAGGATTCCAGGTTTTTTAATGTTTAGCATACACGTTTAAAGTGCAATTCATAAAAAATCTGCAGGTAGAAAGAGGTAGGAAATGCCCCAGTGTGTTGAACCAGCTGTTAATTAACTTGAGCAGTTCAATGCAGCAGGGTAACACTGTCTGCTGCTGGATCCTATGTGGTCAGACTTACGTATTTTTAACACTTGTTAGGAAGCCATTGGAATGTTCCTGACAGCCAGGTTGTAAGTCAAGAAACTGCTCGAGAAGTTCTTCGTTTGTGCAGCGAGGTAGCTTGCCGGCTAGCAGGAGATCAGGACGAGTGCTTAGGGGCCTATCAAATTACAAGCATGTTGTCACATACCTAATATAGTCTCTCTGCCATACCTGATCTCTGTATTTCAACCTTGCTGTCAGAACAGGAGAAGATATTCAAGCCATTTCAGCTGCATCCTTCCACATCTCTTATTACAAAAAATTAATTTAGTCATGTAAACATTTACATTCACTAATCGCTTATGGGAAGTCAGGCTGCTGCAAATAAAATGTGAACTGCTTGAATAAGTATTTTGTTTCAATATGTGTGGAATTTTGTGGTACAACATTAGCTGATAGATGCAGATTACTGTTAAGACTATTATGTTTTCAGTTTCAAGCTCTGTTTAGGCTGAGTATGAAAATTTGAGGCAAGGCGATTTTAACTTCCATATGTGTGGTGCTACAATGTGAATGCGTTTCTTGAAAGTCTGGATGGAAACAATTTTCATTATGCAACCATGCTGTAAACATATGAAGACTAAATCATTCACTTGTTTATCCTACACTAGCGATACGCTAATTCCTGTTTCACGGTCATTTAGCTTTCTTCTCGGTCCAGGCCACCTGCACGGTGTGAGAGACATGGCCGCTCCGCTCCATGCTGGTAACGTCTGCAGCTGTCAATGAGAACAGAGTGAGGGTTGTGTGGCCACTATGTGGAACAGTACACTCAACAGAGCACTGCTCCCAACTCCATCAGCCCCACTACCGGCTCTGAGAAGCCCCAGCCCACATGCCGTTCACACATACAACTAAGACACATGATTAGACGCTTGCTTTAATCATTTTGTCGTACTTACATGATGCTCGCCGCAAAAAAGCCTGCCATAACGCACGGGTCCAGTTGCCTTTGAACCGACACCGGAAGCCTCACAGCCTGCACAAAACCCTCAGTGGCAATTGGAAAAGAGGCCTGCCCTCCTGACAGCACTGCTGCCCTGCAGGCGCCTGGGGAGCCAACCGGAGCCGCCGGTTAGAGCAAGCTAAGAAAAACCCTACCCACGTAGCCTAGCCAGGGAATCACTCTCCCAACTTTGTGGCGTCTCTGTGCTCTCTCGAGCTGGGATCAAACCCCAAAGCGCAGATAATAAGGGTTCAGTCTGCATCCTTGCTAGCGCCCTTTACAGACTGAGACACTCAGGAGGGCAGCCCTAATGGTTTTTGAGCTTCAGCTCCATGTCACTGGCTGGGGGTGGGGTTATGTTTATGCCCCATGGCAGTCGGAGGCCTCCTCTATTCAGCCGTACAGCGGTGTCTTCTACGTGACAAGCCTTAATCGCACCCATACATGTCTGCCTGTGTGCACTGGCATCCTTTTAAGTAGATTACAGTAACCCGATAATGCACTTTACAAGAACCGCTCCTCCACCGCGCACTCAGTTCACCGAGCATGTGTCTCTAATTTACAGTCATCAATTTGGGCTTCTGGCGAGACAGAAGGTGTGGGTGCTGATTGTCAAACGCAGCACGAAAAAAGGTGCTTTTACTTGTGGAGCTCGTTTGCAGAGAATGAAAGGTCAGAAAACCAGACGAGGCAGGCAATCTTTTTTTTTTTTTTTAATGGACCGAATGCAGAATTCAGCGCACTGAGTCAAATGGCCTCGATGCAAATTAAGGTTATAATGCATTCAAATTCAAAAAAGCGTCAGTTCCCAAATAGCGGTTCATCAGCAAGTTTATGTATTCCCTTTTACATAAGGAAAAAAACCAACCGATCGCATTAAAGAACAGGTCAGAAATCTGAAAGGAGATGGACTGTACACGGGTGACGCTTTACAGCCCCACAATCCGTAAAGCTCAGTTCAGAGCCGTTGGCCAAACTATCTAAACGGTCCCTTTGGACCTACTGTCATCAAGACAAAAAAAACCCCAAAAAAACTCTATCAGCAGACCGGCCGCTGTTTATACAGACAGACAGAATGGCACACTGCAGTGAAGCCTTTGATGGACAGGCGTCAGATTTTAAGGTATATTGTCGTCTGTTGTCAGGGACGTGAGGCACCACTTCGCTGGTCGATTAACAAGAGTACTGGATCACTGCTATTTGGTAGCCCCTCTCTGTGGGTTTATATGTTATTTTTAGGAGAAGAAAAGGAATTGGCACATTGATTAGTTGATTTGTTTCATGCGTCAGGATTTTTTTTTAGAGACGAAGAACTGCTAATAAACCCAGCAGACGGTTCTGCATGTTTATTTTTTGTTAAAGTTAGTGTGCTTTATTTATTAAGTTTATTCATGATAGTCAAGTCGGAAGTAGACAATCTTTCGCAATCCGTGCATATACATTTTTTTGGCACGCTAGTAATTATTGTGCAATGACAAGACTGTGACCTTTTGAGTCGGATTACGGAGTATTATTATATTTCTGAGACTTTCTGAATACGAAAATAGTTTCAGACGGCAGTAGTCAGTCTTGTGTTTGGGTTAACAAGCTAAACTGACAGCTTGAAAGGCCATCAGTGACATGAATACAGTGTGAAGATGAAATCCAACTTAAAGTGAGAGCAATAAATCTGTCAGGATCATCGTCGTTAGGCTTTTCCATTCCCGTCTCATCGAGCGCCACGCTTTGCATAATGAGTGCGGGAGCGTCAGGTTAACTGCAGGGATGAGAAGTCAGACACCGGACATGATCTGCACAGACGTCTGCATCAGGTCTCCCCTTTGCACTGGCCGGCCACCTGCATTCTACCACCACATGACAGCAAAACGCTGTTGTCCGATAAGCGTTGTCGCAGCAAAAGACGTGTCGATGAGTACAGTATCTGTTTGAAATTACAAAGTAGAACACGCTCTGGCTCTGGAGGCCAATACTCCTGTGCCTGTGTTTCCGCTCTGACTGAGCCAATCAGCAGACCTGCTTCTTGACTGGTATTGGTGCCCTCAAGGCCTTGTGTAGCAATATTTTCTGTTTCGTTTAAATAGCCGTTAACAGCGTATTGATGTAGAAAACATCAATAAGCCAATGTTGAATTAATTGCTGACAAACTGTTCCCACTTTTAATCCTTCCTATAATTCTTCAAGAGGTGCTGAAAGGAATTATTTTTCTGCTATTTAAAGTCAGGCATTGTTATAAATCTTGGAAATCATACAGAGCAAGAATTCTTCTTTCACTGATGAATGCAGAAGTAAATTTAATTGTGGCCCAAGCATTGGTAAAAGAAATCCAATTATGTGGTAAGTTATGACTGGTTCACCTAAAGGGCTTCCAAAAAGCCGACATGGCTTTAGTGAAATTTATAATTTGAAAATCAATACATTTTCCCTTGCGCTTGTGACCAATAGATCTCGTTAATGATGGGCGACCATTATGCCGAGCTGCGAGTCCCTGTTTCAGCTTTTGGGAGACGGCGCAATAAAAAGCAAATTGATGTAATTTATCGGGGTATAAGTATCAATGACGGAGCGTGACATTTTCCGATAGGCCCTTAAACGTCAGCAGTCTAAGAGCATTCGGTCCCGGAGGAGCCGTCTTTATTGAAGTGAGAGTTGCCGCAGCTCTTTGCCATCCCTTTGAGTTCAGGCTCGGCGAGTCAAAGAGAAGGGAGCTGCTCTGAATTCTCTGTGGATCCTTGGTTCAACAGGAAGTAAACAGTGTCCTTTGGTTTAAAGCTGATGCTCCACACGCGTGAAGGGACACAGCCGATGGTCCCCGTCTTGGTTTTTTATTTTGCCCTGCGATGTTTTACTTGGATATGCCTACTTTTGGCGGGAATCGCCAAAGATAAGGGGGAAGCACAGCGCTTTGTTCTGGCAGCTGCCAAGGAAGACGTCAAGAGGGACTGCTGTTCTTCCCGGGATGTCTCATATCTTTGCAGAAAATAAAGTTTCGTTTTTTAAAAACTCTCACTGAAGTCTGGTGAATGAATTACCCAGTCTGCCATTCCTGTCACTGTGCCGCAGACAGAAAGAGCCATCACCGCCACGTTGATCTATAATTTATATCCGCACAGAAAAAAATCGACTGGCTGTTTTGGCAGGAGGAATATCTCCCGTCGCTTTGTGCTTCCTGGCTGAAGTTGGAGAGAGCAGTCGCTTGGGTGCTCCCACGGGTCTCAGTGTGCTGCTCAGGTAATTGGGTTCGCTTTCCTGAGACAGGACCAGGGAATGACTAAAGGTCAATTAATGTAATCAGGGGACTGGACTGCATGTCTCTCATGTCAATAATACCAAGTTAAAGGTCAAAGGTGAAGTGAGGTCTTATTCTGGCTGTTCTTTAGAGGACCGGAAGAGCCCTGCGTTGTAAATCATTCCAAGTCGTTCCAATTGAACTTGTCATTCCCAAATCCACAGACTTTGTTATTGAAGGTATTGTTGAATGAATCTCAATGGGGAGAAATTGATGATGCCGTCTTTGGAGGCACCCGCTCTTTCAGGAAAAAAAAAACTTTCTGTGAAACACTAGACAAATCTGCAGACAAATTAGTTTTATCATTTAGATTCTAAAACTCCCCGATATTTAACCACACTTCACACTGTGCACCTTGTATAATGCTTGTTTTAATTAGGAAATAGCATTTTTCTTTGTCAAATTTCTGTCAGTCAATGGAATTTATGTTATGCAGGTTATTTAAAACAGATTGGTTGTAGCATGACCGTATCTGGATGGGAAATTCTTGATGTGCTTCAATTTCCCTCTTAATCGGTGTGCAGGAAAGCATGCTTTTTTGATTTGGCTTAGTTACATGAGTTAATACGGTGTTGAGGAGTTGCTGGCTGTGTTTGCTGCCCTAAATGCCCTTAGCCCTCCATACAGGAAGGAGTTGCAGAGGTGCGCTCAGCAGACTTGTTTGTAAGGGGGGACCATGCCTCCACTAGCAGTAACCCTCTGTGCCTGTGAAACGCTGGCCAGAAAGCGTCTGCCTCAGCCTGGGAGCTATTCCAAAGCGAAATATAATGTTGATTTCAGCAGCTGCTTAGGCAAGATACGCTCATACCTGTCAGAACATGTTTTTCAACAGAAGGCAAATTATATTTAATAACTATCCGGCCACATAGTGCCGAACATTTCCCCTCTTCTTAATGGACATTTTAGACATCAGATTTAGTTGCCAATTATTTTTGTCAATGCAGATATATCAAAGGCCCTGGTGGGTGATGGTGGGGGAGGGAGGGGGTACGCAGTGACAGGGCCCAATTAGGAGGCCCTGAAAGTGCGCCATGACTGACTGGCTACTAAATCAGGGCGGGCAATGAAATGTAACAAAAATGCCCAGGCAGCGCGGAGGCTTCCATCTCAAACCCTGTAAAGGCAGCCTCTGATAGATCGTCGCACTAAAGATCTGTTAATGAAAAGTGCCAGGAAATGGTTTGATTTAGTCACGCCAAGCGACTTCTGTTGCAGCGTTGACAGCGAAAGTAACTGGGAAGCTTAAGCTAAAAGCAAGAGACCTCACGTGTCCGCCCGCCTAAGTTTATGTGCAGTCTTACTGAAAGAAGCTCCCGTCGATTTGGTTAGAGGGAAGGAATACCTTGTGGAAATGAGGTCGGAGCATTTTGGGGATCCTGGACGCACATTAAATGCCTGTGTTGACAAGCAAGGGGCCCCAGCCAATCTTCAGGCAATTTCAGAAGATTGAAATTGCGAGACGAAAAGCAACGAGATGCAGCATTTAGCTTAAGCAGGTCCTTACGCCGAATCAGACTCTGCAGGCGTGATTCCCAACCACCAGGCCGTGAGAATGTTCTGGAGGATGTTCCTGGATCACAGGCAGGATTTCAAAAAAATATACAGATTTTAATACATATTTGGAAAATGTAATGAATTTTATTTCAGCTACGTACGACAGAAAGACGACAGATATCCTACCCCGCCGACAACCAAAGGAACAGTACACAGAGATACAGAAATGAAATTTGGGTCGTAGGCATAAAAGTTTGGGAACCACTGCGGAGCCATTAACAAGAACAAACAGCCTGAGAAAGGTGCTGATTACACAGGGAATAGTAAGAAATTGTGCAAAAATTCTAGTCCTTCATGCTGGTATTGTAATGTTGTTCTTGGACGAAATAGAAACTTTAGCAACCTGTCTGACACAATTTACATAACTGTATTTAATAGCTTATTTTATAAGTAGAACAACAAGAAGAAAATCCTATTAAAGATAATTTTATTGAATAAATGCGATTAGCGGGTTGTCAAAATTTTGATTTGGTCCCAGCCTTGGTGTGGGTATATTTTATTCAGTATTTTTCTCAGCAGCTGAAGTACCTCTGCTTCAAATGAAATCTAAAGAAACAGGTTGACCCTCTAATGTAGCGATAGTTAATACAAATTTTGGAAATGTTTGCTGTAAGCCTGTAATGAAAATGTATTATTTATGTCAACTCCTTGGAAACAAGTTCTTGTATTTACAACTGGGCAAGTTGCCAGTGACAAAGTCTGTAAGTGCCGTATTCTATAAAGAAGTCAAAAGCTCCACCTTGCCTGTGGATTACAGCACTGTTCTGCTGATTCTGCCAAAAAACCTGTTGGCCAGGTGGAAGCCACTCGCATGCGTTTGGTTGGCCAGGCAAAATCAAAGTCAACACGATCAAATGATCCTTCCTGATGTGTTGGAACGACTCACTACGCTCACTTTTACGAGTGAGGGAACTGGAAGGTGGACTTTCACGCTCCCTGACTGGTGAGAAAACATCCATTCTTCCCAAACGGCCTTGTTGCGCTCCGTCCTCTTTACACCTGGCGGTCTCATGAAATAAGGACGATGTCGGGGAATGGCACCGGGAAAGAGAAAAAACCTGAACGCTGTGCTGCTGCTCATAAGCAAACAATGCGCTGTGTAACGTCCCCAGTAATGAATTCAACTGTGCTCCATCGCATCCCGTGGGATCCAAGGGATCCCCCCGCATCAGAGCTGCCAGGAGATCGGGGAGTCTGCCCCGTTTTCAGTCCCAGGCCTACAGGACCTGAATACATCCCCTGACCCAGCTGCGTCATGCTCCAAACCAGCCGTTCCAGTGGTACACATCGAAAGGTCCCGAATGAAACAGACATCTCATACACACTGCTAAACAAAGAGATAAAAAGTCCAAAACTAGGAGTCGTGAAGTCCCCGCTGGTTAGAAGAAACAAGCAAACAAGGTTCTGAATACAGTGTTGACCAAAAAAAACCAAATAAAAAAACCCCTGCTGTGCTGGAAGGGAGAGAAGGTCTACACCGTTACTCTCAGTCACGTATTGATTTTTACTCTCGGCACACTTGGCGTGAAGCGAAACCCTTGTCCTTGAGCAGGACTGATTTAGTATCCACTGCCCGGGTGCATGTGGATTCTTACTCCGAACATATGGCATTTCATAATCAAAATGTAACGCATCCAGATATTGCCGGGAGCATACCAAGGAAAACAAATTCTTCAAACGAGTATGGTGGCAACAGTTGGCTACATCGGAAAAAAAATAATTCACATGAAAAGAAATTCCATTTCAGCACAGCTACAGAAATCCCATCCACATATGTTTACCCTACACGCAGATGTAGGGTCCATCAAAAACAGTAATTGCATGCTGTGTGCAAGCTATTTTAGGGATCTACATGTGTAAAGGAGTCGTTTGGCCAAGGCTGAAGAGACTGCCAGCGTCTTCATTGCAACCTACCAATTTTAGTAGTGATCATGGTTTCACGTCATTCTCCTGAAGTGGCAATTCTGAAGACGCTTTCCTTTTTCAAGCATTTGTGTTTATCCACATTTGACGTGCTGTAAATTGCGATCTGCATTAGGATGAGCGAACGAATGAATGAATGAGTGGATGGATGGATGGATGCCCTGTGTATACAATAAGAGCAAAGGCGGCCATGCGGTTTAAACTACTTTGTCTTCTCAGCCCAGTTGCCTGTTCCTGTTATTGAGGTTCACTTTTGACACAGTATCCATAGAATGTGACTTGTGTACTTTCAGGAGTAGCTCTCATTAAATCTCTCCTTTTTTTTTTTTTTTTTTTTTTAAACAAAAGAAAAGCTTTTTGAATACTCTCTCTTTTTTTGGAACTGTTTTTAGTATTGGCCACTTTGAAACACTCTTTTCCTCTGCGGTCAGCCTGCACTGCCAAAGCCTGGTTAGTCAGTCACTCAATCCTCAACTTTTGTTTTTGAGCCTTTAGATTTAGCTGATTTTAATCTTCTCTGTTGCACATTAGGTAGGCACCTTTCGCGGTACATTTCCTAGGTATTTTTTACTGGACGAAAATTGGCATGTGAAAGGTTTGTGTTAACCACTCGGGTTCAGGATTGTTGATCATACATTCTTAGATGTAAAAAAAGGATGTGGCATAAACTCATCAAATAGATTTTTTTTTTTCCCTGTGAGGTAAAAAAGCCAATTTTTCAAGTGAGAATATTTCCCCTTGGTCTGCTGCCATGCAGTATTAGTTTGAGGTCACGAAAAACACCCATCTGACACTTCTAAACGGCTATGAGTGATCTGACAACTCACACTTCTCATAAAAGGAGAATGGTGACAAATAAACATGAGACATTTGAGAAAAACAAATGTTAGAATCGGACACAATTTTTACGAATTTGGAATTTTCAATTGCATGAATGAGTCTCGGCTCGTCACTGAAAATCACACAGGGAGAGAGTGAAGCAGAACCACTAGTGTCCTCCGATCCCAGTTTCCCTCTAACCACCCTCGGCCTGCGGCGGTTCAGCACTGATTAGAGGAGAAGCACATTCAAAATGACATGTTCTGGATTATTCTGTTACATTTCATTACATTCCTGGAATGTGCTACACGTTACCGTATAGTAATACCAACTACAGAATGATCTTACATCTATTCAACTATTTGAGCAAAATGCATTGTCCACAAGTAAACCAACTATCCAGATAATTGCTGGATTGGCTCAGACATAATGCACATTGTCTGCGGAGATGATGTTAACATACAGAGGCTGTGCATTTGGGTTCTGTGATCTTTCGCAAAGATTTCCGTGAGTTGTTTCCTTTTTCTTCAGTGTTTCATATTTTGCTTCAAATAGGAAATTGGCTGTCATAAGGGTATTAACCTCTGTATTTCATCTAGCTAAAAAATATATTTCTTAAGGTAAATATAAGGCCATTCGAGCCTGAATAAAATGGTTTTATGCAAATCAGACTGAACTTCAAAGCATCTTGTAATTAAAATGGCTGAAAGTGCACCTACTCCATTATCTAAGAATTTGGAGGTTATCTGACTTACCAGTTAGGTTGCTCGAGGAGCTGTAAATGCCTGTCCTATGTAAATATAATATTCCTCTTAGAATATTTTATTAGATTAAAATAAAAATTATTGTAGATAGTAAAAAAAGATAGATGTAATAGAGAGTAAAAACTGCGTTCAACTGAATTTTTTATTCATAACAATGATGCTAAAGTATGAGTGTATTTAAAAGTATTCAATCTTTTGCAGATGCTGAAACTGTATGACTTTTTATGTCAAATTACACCATTTCTAAAGAATGGCTTCTCATACAGAAATTGCAGTTCTTCAACATTTCTCAGGAGTTGGTGAAAGCTAATAGAGTCACATTAATATATTTCACATAGAGCAATAACTTTTTTTTCCTCCGTCACCCTGGGCGATATAACTTGGCACATGGAGATGATCGCCTACCGCTACACAGCTGAGCTCACTGTTTCGATGGATGGATCTGTTTTCGGATAAATCTATCGCTTTCGACCCCGCCCCAAAAGGAAGGCATTCCTCAACACTTGTCAGTGATAATAAATCAGCATTTCAACTCTCGGCAGAGCAGCTGTGAATTTTAATGAATGTTTAAAACGCCGTTAAAGAGAGAGATGGATGATAAAGACTATTTCTGGTTATCCCCCAGGAATGTGACGCGGTTGTCTTGCAGACAGACCCAAGCCACTGCCTGTTGATAATAATAAACACCGCTCAGCTGCGTTTACCAGTTGTTGCAGATGGCGGTGTAAACTATTCCTATCTCCCACGCTCGAGTCTTATCTCTGAAAAGGTGACAGACACGTATGCACGGCCATGAAGGTGCCAAATATTTATGTGCATTAATATTTGCGTTGTGAAGTATACATATCATCAAATATATGTACACATTGTTTAAAATAGATTTTGCGTTGATTCACGGAGGAAGCAGTGTGTTTTCCGGCTTGTTTTTGGTCAATGCCAGTGAAACACAACTCAGTAATGCACATGCAATGTGATGGAGGACATATGTGATGTGGCATGGAGAGGAACTGTCGACTTAAACAGAGCAGGTGGCCGCCCACATTGGACAAATGACCTAGAAAATGCATAAATGTCCCTTTGAAGAATCCCATTGTCTTTCTAGTCACAAACAAGCTATCTGTCGGGGGTTTCGAGAAACAGCCCAGTCCAGTCCATTGACTTTTTCAGAAATGTACAAACCGCCGGGCAATGAATTGTTCTCTTCTCTCAGGGCTCTCAGCGGACTCTGTTCCTTAAGTTACTAATCCATGCTAAAGGATATGTTTGTTTTTCTCTTACAACGATACGCTAACAAACATTGAGCAGCCCACGTCTCCTACCCTTCAGCCACAGTCTCCGCCAGCCACAGAGGCTTCAGTACACCCTATGTTCCTGATTTAAAATACTAAATTAAGCGGCTTGTCTCCATTTCACACATTTTGCTCAGTACCTGCCAGCTGTCTGCGTGTGCAAAAAAGAGCAGAATACATACAGGAGAAAATGTGCATTGGCGGGCTGTGCCGTGCACCCACACTAGGACACTGCTTCTGAAATGTGACCACCTACATAACCTGCTGTGTACAGGCACCTGGTGGCATGTCGTCTTCCCACTGAGTGCTGTTTTGTTTTTTTGTTGTTAAAAAGTCTAACTCATGTTGTAAACTGGCCACACCTCCTACCAGACATTCTCACTTTGCAGAAGCTTCTGCCTGTGAATGTCACAGTTGACACTTTGAAGGCAGTGCACTCCAAGACGTTGGCTTTATACAGGAGCAGTGTGTGGGCCTAGTGGTAAATATGTGCTACTGTCCCCAGAGGTTAAAAGACAAAAAAAAAGATGCACTAAAGAGTGTGGAAGGACTTAAAGGCAGGTGCTGTTGCCCAGAGATGCCCTGGTAGGTGAATTACACAGCCCTGAGCCCTAGGCCTTACTGGGGGGAAAAAACTCATTGAAAATATCTCTGCCCTTGCCGCGGAGAAATGGAGAGCGGCATGGAAGTGACAGAATCTGCACAAGGTACATCGCATGCGATCAGTGTTGTGCCTCCGAAAAACAAACTCTCCTCAACAGGTGTCCGCGCCGCCCACTTCTGAGTGTAATCTAATGAAAACGGGAGAAGGTCCAGAGACCGACTTCAAGTGCGAGTGGAGGTCACCGGCTTCGTGCGTTCATCCGCTCCACTTCCATTTTTCTCTCACTAATGAATTCTGAAGCAGCTTCAGAAAGCCTACAAAGTCTGGAATGGATTGCTTGTCCTCAAACACAAATGATCAAATATAAATGATTCCGGAACCATCTGTGTGCAAATCTAAACACAGTCTCTGAGGGCAGCACTTAGTTTGAAAAGAAAACATCCATCTTCTGATGGGAATTTGTGTGTGTGTGTGTGTGTGTGTGTGTGTGTGTGTGTGTGAGTGTGTGTGTGTGTGTGTGTGTGTTTGAGTGTGTGTGTGTGTCTCTGTGTGTGTCTCTAGGTGTCTGTGTGTGTGTGTGTCTCTGTGTGTTTCTCTGTGTCTCTGTGTGTGTGTGTGTGTGTGTGTGTGTGTGTGTGTGTGTGTGTGTGTGTGTGTGTGTGTGTGTGTGTGTGTGTGCGTGTGTGCATGTTTCTTTTTTCTAGTACAATACTAGAGTTGTTTTAAAAATGCTCAGATTGATAGAGCTAAAGTAAAAAATAGATCAATGTTTGATTATACCCTGAGTCTCTTTCCCGGTCGTACCCAGATGATCTCACTGAGGGTTATTTCTGATGTCCTGATGGAAGAGAGTACATTTGGCTTTTCAAAATGACAGGAATTGATCCTTTCATGATTTTTTAAAATTTTTTATCTTGAGGAACCGAAATGAACTATTTCTGGATAAAAATAACTACTATTATGTTGGCTTTACATCAGGCTGGACATCTTATTTATTCAGATCAGAGGAATGAGCGTAGGGCCACTTCACCCAGAGAACAAGAATGTGTGTGTTTGTTAGTGTACCAGCTGGTTTGTATTGTTGGACAGAAGGACATGCTGTGTCTCAGTCACAATGGATTTGCCGTCCTGTGCCAGACAATAAAGTGCTCTGACTGCCCTAAGCGAATGCACCTTTGGTCCTATTATAGAACCCTTTGAAGAGACGCACATATGCTATTCTCTGAGGATCAAGATGTTCTCATGTCATGTGGGGTGTCCAGTATTCCAGAGTGCATCTGATAGACCCAGCCAAAGAGTAAGATGAAATGAAATATATGTAAAGAAAAAGTGTTTGATATAGTCAGCAGTTTGTTGATGTGCTCCTATATCTGTCTACACATCCAAAAAAAATGCTTTCCTTAAATTTCATTTTGAGATTTTTGGAGATAGGGTCCAGCTATATTTCTATATTATTAGATATTTAATTTATATCCATAGAGTTGATATTGCAATATTTATTAATTTGAAAGATCTAAAGTATTGATCATGGAGAGGCTATTTAACAAGGCAGGACAGATAATAACGCTGTAAACAGCCCTGCTGAATCCAGACCTTATTGCTGGTGTTTCTCTCAGCCAACTTGAAGGCTAAAGTAAGTGGCCTTTCTTAAATATTTTATATTTTATTTTCAAATTTCTGTATAGAAAAGAAGAAGAAAAACACAATATTGGTGATTTTCATCTTCCTAATAACTTTTAAACTCCAATTGGATGTATTTATTATTAAATGACAACAGGTTTTTGACAATTGAACGTAGGGGCATTTTGAAGGGATTCAACCTAGGTGCCTGTTCAATACCTCCTACTCCATGAATCTTAAATATGCCTGTTAAATACCCACCTCCTCCATGTGCATTTTGTGTGCATCTTGGCTATTAGTTTAACTCTCCGCCAAGACAAATGCTTCTGACCCAGTGGTGGAAACAACCTTTTATGGTCAGAGGTAAATGTGGGCTGTTGTTTTACTAATGAGTTCCATGTTCATCTTTAATTTATAACGGCACTCCACGGGTCTCATCCTCTCTGTCTTTATCATTCTTATCACAGATTTGCACTGTTCTTACACAACGGGATGCTTTTGTCTTGTTACCCCTAGCAACGGTACTCTCAATTATAAACCCAGGTTTTTGGTATCCAGCAAACCACAATCTCTGGCCTTGGGATTATTAACATCTTCTTTTTCTTTTTTCCCTTTTCCTGGAGAACGGCCCGTTGGGAGAGGTGTGATGGACATCCAGCACAACAACGAAGCACTAAAATTCCCTAAATCTGAAAAAATAAAGAAAAAGAGAGCAGTGATGTAACGAAGACTTTTGTCCCTGCTGTTATCTGTTTCAGGTGCACTGCACTGCATTATGGGCCGGACCTCCCGCCCACCTCCATCGTGATCACCTTCCACAATGAGGCCCGAGCCACACTTCTGCGCACCGTTAGAAGGTGAGGTAAATTATATGGAGATTGTGTTGTTGTGTTCCTTTGCGGTTCTTTAAGGTTCCGCATTGTGTTACGAGCTCCTCCAGTTGCAGCGAATGGAACCGAAAACCAATCCAGCACCAGGTCCCGAGATCTGATGTGGCTTTACAATCTAAAGCACCTCAGTCATCTCGCAATGGCTTGGACCAGAGCCGCTGTGTTGTGGAGATTACACTCCCTGTGTGCGCCGCAGAAAGCTATGTGGTCAAAAGAATTGCTGTGATAACTTCACAAATATCTTAAAATTCTAACTTTCTCGCAGAGCAGCACCAATCTCTGTTCTTGAGAAAGTCACCTGGAGTGACAATATTTCTTATAACAAACCTCGAGGGCATCTGAGCTTGCAGCCTAGAAGGAAAAAAACATTCTCTGTGCCCTACAGTTTCAACCCATTAAAATGTCTACCCCTTTCAGTTGGATCCCGCCTCCTTACTTTTTTGGATGGCTCATCTCTATTGTGGCGGATTGGAGCCCAGCCACAAATACCTGCAATACTGCAGAATGCCTCCCAGTGCCCGGAGCATCCCTGTAGACTCAATGGCCGTTTTTTCCTCCCAGAAATCTGGAAGGAGGAAAGTGGAGATTGTATGAAATAAATGTCTTTTTCCCGCAGAGAACGCGCCTTTGGAACATGCACTGAAGTTATCTCTTCGCCGTCTCTCCATCTCTGTCTTTTGTATTTACACAATACTAATCGCTGTGCTGCATATAAGAGGCATTGGCACTCTGGGTAACCACCCCCTGAGGTAGCACAATCCCAGAGGGCCCGCATCTCGGTGGGTGGGGCCTAATGAGCCGGCTTTTCCATGGCTCCCACAGTACTTCTGTCATAGCCACGATGCAGTAGAACATTAATTATTTATTCCCTCGACCCACAGCCGCTGGTGATGTAATTAAATAGCTCAACAAAAAATAAAACCCACAACAATAACATCGACAAGACGTATATTGTGATTCGAGTTGGTTGTCCGTTTGTTTTGTTGCCCCGAATGAAGTTGGTGCTGCGGTTTGTTTCTCTGCTAGGCCCAATCACCTGTCAACCAATCTCCCCTGTTCCTGAGCTTGTGGCCCGCCTGGCTGTAGGAGCAGACGTTGACGCAGAATGGCTTTGAAATACAGGCCTTGGGCCCCCTTTTGATTTGAGTAAGCACTGACAGAGGCTATTACTATAGCCAATCCCTCTGAGAAACAGAGAAGCAGTGAAGAAATCCTCAGAAAGCTGGGTTCTTCAGACAGTACCAGGAGGTATATGGGCGGAACCAAAGACCACGTACGTGGAGTGATAGAATGTAGCGGATGGGCCATATGTTTTCTCCGTCCCTCGGGTATGGGGAAAACGGGAACAGAGTGTACAGTCATTAGTCACATACTGCACAGAGACGCTATATTTTACTCCTGTGTTTGAAGAACCCTGAGGTCTTATTGCTTGGTAGACATAAAGGAGAAGAAGGTTGCAGTGACTTTTGGAAAGGGTTCATAAGGACTCGATTTACTGGAGATGGAAACGATGGCTGATTTTTTTAATGCAAACTTGGGAGAATCAGTTGATTTAGTTGAAATCTCGGCTTTAAATCAACCAGCAATGTATAATGAGATAGCTGTTATTAATGTCAAATGTTCTGTGCCACAATAAAGAATATTGAAACTACTTTGCAACTACATTGAAACTACATTGAAATTTCTAAAATCAATAAAATGGCCTTGGTCTGGAAAGTCTTTTTTTGGCAATTCTTAAAATATTTTTTTTTTATATGTTCATTACACATACCGTTTATCATAAACGTTATCACTCAATACACAGCTGTACAATATCTCATTAAGCTGAAGGAAAATATCAGCACCATACTGTTTATATAATTAATGTGTCTAGTCAGAGCTAGAAGCTGTTTATTTTTTATTTTATAGGCATTTAAAAATTAAGAGTTGAACTTATTAGTTTGGTGGCATGAATAACAGCTGAACTATTGATATCGTAAAGCAGGAGAGCGTCACACTACTCAGCTACCCTAGTAATGGGAACTCTGAAAAAAAGCTTAATTGGTTTAAAAATGAGCAATCCAGCTTTTTTCCAACCGAGCCGTTTTATTTTTTTAGGGAACAACGCGTTGAAATTAATCTACAATCAGACCGTTGAAGAAAAGAACAACAGGTGCTTGCTGGGAGTTTGAATAAGCTGTGTAAGGATCTGCATGTCCTGGTTACCCATGTGTATTGTGTTTCAGGATTAAATGCTCAGGAACCAGGTCTTTCATTTCAGCGCGTTTGCATCTGTTGGAAACGTGCAGTGCTGCACTGTGTGTTCCAAAATGTCATTGAGAGTTACGTTTGGCCCAAGGTCTAAGCAACCACCAGACATGGAATGCCATCTGTTGTTTACATATTATTTTACCGGTTTCTACAATGGACTCGCTAAGTGAATATGAGCCCCTCCCTTGTGAGTGCAATATATTAGGCAAATGGAGAGCCACTTAACGGTTTTCTTTATTTATTTTTTGTAGAAATGCAATTAAAGATTTAAGCAAAACTGAAAATATCCTTTCAGGTTTATACCAAAAGAAGCAAGCTTTTCAGCCTTTGAAAGGTTAAAATAAACAATAGCAGTCTGGAAAAAAAAAAAAAAAAAAAAATATATATATATATATATATATATATAGGGACCTAAAACCAGCACACTTTCCAGTTGCTACATTTAGAGCAAAATAAAAAAAGTGTGTGGTCTTGTTAATCATGCGAAGGTGTGCAAACGAGGTCCTGGCTGTGGGCGTGGCCACTCAGACTGCTGCTCAACCCGGGTTTCTGCATGTGTCCCCTAGTCTGTGTGTCCCACAGAGCAAAGCGCTGTATACAGTAGGGATTTGACCCAAAAGAAAAAATAAAGCAAATTAGAGCCTTAATGTGATTTAAGACTTAGATTTGACACATTTTTCTATTAGATGATTTATTGTCCAATAAACCATTTTACTTTCGTTAAAGCAGCTGTTTCGTATGGCTTTTCAGTAGTTTACACAGAATTTCAATTATCAAATCATATGGCAGTCCGTAATCAGCACTTCTGTGTCCGTGATAGAATTTAAACATTTATATTTCCAATATCCTATTATGTGACGACCTTGACATCTGTACTGCATTGCTGTACATTTTTACTCAGTCGAATAAGCGCTTGTCCTTGAGCAGTATCATTGCTCCAATGCCAACCAACCAAATATGTCAATGGTAATTTTGTACTGCTGTTGCGTAACACTTATTCAGCACGTCAATTATAAGAAATACTAGATTTACCATGAATCGACCACTTCATACGCTCTTCTCAATGGTTGAACCTTCGAACCCTTCTCAAAATGAAGACATCCCACCGCCCAATACTGGGGATTTCTGTCAGGGCCTTTAATAAAGGCATGGGGATCCTGAATTGATGGCAGGGAGGAGGGGGGGGGGGGGCACAGGGGTGGAATGATGAATGATTATTGCCTGGGTGGCGATGGAAAAGCATAATCACAGGTCTGACAGCCGCTCCATTATTCACCAAGACAGGAGCACCCAGCTTACTGCAGGAAGAGGTGTGGAAAAAACAGTGGAGATTTATCCCAAAAGGCCTGGTAGTTACCATGTCAATTACTTTTCCGTTTCAATTATCATTTTATCAAACAGCGGTTGCGATTGTCATAAAGGCTTTCCATTAGAAAGCATGTTTTCCCCATGGTAGCAATCTTCAGGTAGCTCCGGGTGAGGGGTGAAAATAGTTTTGCGGCTGGGCGGTCTTGTGTGAACCTGAAATGAAAAATAAAATGAAAGCGCGGCCTGAGTAGTGGCTGGGTTAAAGCTTTGATTCAATCACAGTTTAGAGGTGAAAAGCTCTGAAAAGGACCATCTCAGCACTTATGTTTTTTTGTTTGATTATTTACACAATAGAAGTGGAGCTATAACAACAAGATTTCTTATCTTCAAATATGAAGGTGGGAGTATTTTGACATTTTCAAGTTTTGTATGACTTATTCAAAAGTGTTTCAAGAGACAAATGTGACTCACGTAATAATTTCTCACTCTCTTTGTTTGTTTTTAGAAGGTTTTTCTTTGTATCAGATAATAACTTTTCTAAGGCATAGAAGTCACATAAGTTTCTCTGTTAATAACTTAACAACGAGGCAGGTATAAAATAATTCAGTCCCTTGCGGTGGCTCTGTTCGTGACACAAGGCCGTGTGCTCTCCGTCTTCACAGTGTACTCAACAGAACCCCCGTGCATCTGATTCACGAGATCATACTGGTGGACGACTTCAGTGAAGACCGTGAGTACCATTTTGAGTGGCTGAGCCGTGCTTGACTGGGGAGGTCTAAAGTGGAACGGATCTGATTTAGGCGTGCTGAGACACTGTCTGTCACATGAGACAATCACAGTTCACTCAGTAGCTGGAAAAACAAACCTGGTCCTGCGTGTAACTGTAAATATAGATTAATGATGTATAGAGGGGTAGACATGCATGACAGCTGCAAATGGCTGTACAGTGAGAACAGTGTCTGACACTTTGTTAAATGCATTATTCCTTCAGCCAATGACTGCCTCCTTCTCGCCAAATTGCCTAAAGTGAAGTGTCTTCGGAATGACCAACGAGAAGGTACGCAGTTTTTTGTGTGTGCTTACAAGCATGTGTGTGAATAAAAGCTTTCATGTATTGGCTACATACATCGATTGGTCATAGATAGCCCAGAGTGCTGTGTGGACACAGTGGTGACAGCCTAATAAGGTGCCCTGGGGAATCATCCTTTGGTGGCACTCATGACTAGCGGTACAGTGCTGCTGTCATATTGTTGTCTTCTGATTCGACTCCTCAAAAGTTTATACAGCCGGGTATTTAACAGGGCCTGTTTATTTTATTATTAGTATTATAATACTTTTGCTTTAGCTAATGAAGGCCACCTAACCAAGTTGTCACAACATACCACTTGACAGACAGTTGTGAATTTTTTTTTTTAATGATTTTCACGAACAAAATAGCCCACTAAATAAAAGCTGCCTCTTCTTCTCTGGGCAAGTTCCGCCATGTCTCTCAGCACATTCCACAAAAGTCAGCACCCGGCTGTACCAAGCTAAAAGTCTGCCGTACCCGGTGAATGCAGTGGGGCCTGCCAGGACCGTCTTAAAACCTTAAACAGAAATGCAGATTGCAGTGAAACAGGATGCCAGCTTCCTTTGAAGTGTCCCTTTCCCGGAATTCACCCGTCAGGTAACGGGGGGCTGAACTCCCCGTGCCCTGGCAGCGGGATAATTGCCTCCCTTCTCACTTAATCTGAGCACCCCGCCCACCCCTGACTGCTACCCCGAGGCACATTTTGATCTTGAGTTTAAAAATCCAGTGGTAGACAATGCGTGAGCGGTCTGGTTACATTATCAGGGAGAGCTATGTAAAAGTAACCTTACCTGATTTGTACACTTGTACTGCTGAAATGTGATGGGGTAAGGATGATGCCCCAACCTCGCAGGGCAACGGCGATTAGAACAAGCAGGTGAAAATAAACTCTATATGTTGATGGAACATTTCAACGACAGCGCAACACATGTAAAGATTGTATCGATTATGTATACTCAGCGGCTTGTCTTGTCAGCTCTCGTTGTTGGGTCAGGGTACGGGTGAGTGACGCGACCTTGGAGGGGGCCCTGTTTAATGTACCGCACGACACCTTTACAGTTTAATGAAATCCCGTTTGAAATGCTCTCTGCAATGCTGAAATTGCTCTGCAGGTTAGCCATTTAATTACCAGTAGCTCGGGTGGCTCTTTTACATTTAAGGGTTTTCAGGGAGCAATTTACGGTTCTGGGCTGTCAAATTGGAGAATTTTTTTTTTTGACAACAAACTCCCAGTGTCTTTGGCCCTGCAAGGCACAAAATAATCATGTAAAAAGGATAGAGGAATATGTATAAGAATTGTATGCTTTTAAACTATGCTTCATCAGCGTTCTCCCTTTCAAATACAAAATTACTACTGGGTTATTTCCCTCAAGAACCCAGAAAAATATGAGCAGATATGCCAATCCTATAAATCTTGGCCGCCATGACACCTCTTTCTTCTTTTTCTTCAGTGTGGGTTTTTTTTTTGTGTGTGTGTGTGTGTGTGTGTGTGTGTGTGTGTGTGTGTGTGTTTAGCTGCTGGAAAATGAATATCATTAATCGCGGCTGGTATTCGTTGCTGGTAGTTTGACTTGTCTCTGGCTAGTTATTTTTCAGCTGCTTGCAGGGCTCTATTGTACAGCCAACTTAATCACTTTAGACTTGGTTGTTGGTGTGCCCGCAGAATACACCGTTATCTGCTCTTAACAAAGGTGCTTGCACACCGGATCTTAGTTCACAAACCTAGACATGTGCTACGCGACATAACCTTTGTAATATGTCAGCGCTCTCCACACTCCTGGTCCCATGAAGTTCCAACGTCTGCCTGTGCAGTCTCAATATTGTTGACATAGTTCCAACTTCTGCCTGTGCTGCTTTTGACTTGTCGACTCAATGGAGACTTTCTTCCTCCTCTTCTTCGGGCTCCTCATCCTCTTTGCCTTCCCATCGTCCTCTACCCAGGTGGAAGAGGAGGAGGCATGGGTCTCTGTCCCCGAGTAGGGACCAGATTTGCACTGTCATTGCTTGGCCCAGTGACGTGCTTAAGCAGCATGGAGCTATCGCATTTGCCACCAGTGGAGTTTTGGTGCCGGCTCTGCCCGTGATTTGGACCTTGCTGTCAAAGGACATTGCGTGCCCAACAAATAATGCAGGGTAATGGTGTGCCGATCGAAAAATGCTTACTCCGCCGGCACGTTCTGGTCCACTAGGGAGCTTTCACTCCATATTGGTGGCTTAACAGGCCAAAATCTTGGCTTCCGCTGTGGGAGGGCTTGGCCCTGACCAGCTGGAAGAGCTCCAGCTGATCTTGAAGATGCTAATATAGCTGTGGAAACTGACAGTCTCAGAACAATGCTCAATATCAGGCAGGTCAACATCTAGCCGCAGCCGGTTTAAGAGGACTCTGAAGCAGCTTCCTGGGCGACTGGTTTATAATGGTGGATCTGCTGGATGCTACGTCACGGAACACAGGAAGTACCTTTTGGTTTGGATGTGATTCTGGCCACCCTGAGGCTCAAGGGCATCATTAACCAATCTAAGACCTGAGGGTGAACCACAGAAAGAACCATCTGGAGCTGACTCAGGTAGCAACATACCTGGGTCTGAAGTTAAATTCACTGTCCACACTCTTTAATCTGTCAGACAACAGAGTAGCACGGACTGTAGTCTGCCAAGACCTTTTGGGGCAAGGCTCTTCTGGTGGTGACGTTCCAGAGAATTCTTGGCCCGATGGCGGCAGCCTCTCAATCCCTTCCCCTGGGCCTTCTATTCATGTGCCCTCTCTAGGTGTGACTGAACACCAAAGTTCCTTTCCCTCTGTGATGAGTTGCCTTCAGGCGCTCTCTTGGTGGAAACAACCCATCCCCTTAAGCTGTAATTTGAGGTTGGGAACGGTAACAAGACATCAAGTGATCCACATGGTTGGGGTGCCATGTGGAATGCATGAGGGCTGCAGGGTGTTTGGGACCCTCTGTGCCGCAAGTCACATAAACCTCCCGGAGCTGCACGCTGGGGTTTTTAACACACGTTCTCGTCCAGATGGCTGCATGAGGTCGCCAGGTCTCAGACAGTTGGTGACCAGGACCCTGCTCTAATCCCAATCACTTCTTTTCTCTCCCCGGGCAGTCCAGCTGCAGCCTACGTAGCCGCAAAGCACAGAGTAGAAAATCAACCCTGAGGTGGTTATTCTCATCCGGGACAGGTATGGGATAGTCAGATCAATCTCTTTGACTCCCAGGAGACAACTCATTACCCCCTCTGGTTTTTGCCACGTAAAAGTGGACTTTTTCTGGCAGGACACTTTTTGAAGGGAGCCCAGCGGCTCAGGTCACAGAGGAAGAACGTTGTTTCCCAGTGTAGGCTAATGTTGTGCTTCAACTACTAACAAAGCCTCCCTTTGAACCTTTGCAATCAGCAGATCTTCATTTCAGGGAACCACGTTTATGATAACCTTACATTTCTCTTCTGCGGGGGATGTAGGAGGAATGGGTTTTGTGATCAGAATTCTACATAGATACATTCTAACCTAATCTAATTCTACACAGATACATTCTAACCCCTTGAAGGTTCCTAGTGGTTTTACTATTTACCATAGTTCCTAATTAGAATTGCTTCAGTTAACCTCAGGTTCTATAAGGGGAAGAAGAGCAAAATTAAGTTCATTAAGTTAATATACAGAAGTATAGCATATTATATTATGTAAGTAGTTTTAATAAGAGCATTGGAAAGAAATTGTTCAAAAACAATGAAAAATATATGTAGTCTTCACATGCATCTAAATTTGTATTATTCTCATTTCGTTATACATGTATATAAGGAATAGTTTATATTTCTAAATATTGGCATTATTTGGCTGTTTCAGTTTTTTTCGTTGCTTGGACTTACACAGGTTTTCACTCCAGTTTGTAAGGCCTAGACGTAGTTAATTATCCCATAGGTCTCCACTCAAGCGTACAACCATAGAAGCTTAAGGTATTTAAACTAGATTGTTATTTGAATTCTGCTGACAGCACGTGTGGTCATGGTGCGTTGGCCCCATTAACTGGAGGTGAATGTAATTACTTCAGCTGTTCCTCCTCTCTGGACAGCTATCGTGTCAGCCCTCCTTTGACATACACGCTTCACACAAAGTCAGCCCCGGCCCTGCAACTTTTGGAAGGAGGCTGCATTCACCCATCCAGAAAATAAAGTGTTATTGAGGATGAAATGGGTTTTTTAATTGGCCAGAGTCACAGCGGTACAGAACTTAAGAGGAGTCCTGCAATTTTTCCATGACTATTTTTTTCTTCCATCATAGTGGGTATTGATCTGGCAGATAAGTTCAAAATGACCTTTAATCATTCAGACTTACCTAATGGTGCTGGCTCCTTGGTTATTTTTTACAGTTTGTGCCTGGGTCTTAAATTGTCTGTTCCTGTAGCATATTCACGATCCCTGTATGAAATATAATAATAATAATAATAATAATAATAACACATAAAAACTAGAATAATAATCTTCCTGTATAATACAATGTAATGTTCATTTTCCCAAGCTTTTCACTGTTAATAAAGTAAGAGGGGAGACACTCACGTGTATACCAGTGACGGGGTTGACAGTGTATTCACCATTGGACATGTTTGACCATGTGACCGCTGCTACCCTATAGGACTCATCCGTTCCAGGGTGCGAGGGGCCGACATAGCTCGCGCTGAGGTCTTGACCTTTCTGGACAGTCACTGTGAGGTGAACAAAGACTGGCTTCCCCCACTGCTCCAGAGGATAAAGGAGGTATGACAGTCCACTCCTTTACATGGCTAAAAATTAAATTTTTTACATCCAAAATTTTATCTGTTACTATTTTTGTCATTGGCCCTAAACTCAAACAACTGTCACACAACATTGTCCATACTGTCCATGACACCGTTGACTCTCCACAATCTCAGGACTCAGGCATTGCTCTCCTGTTATAAACGTAAAGATCACGAGCGCGATAAAAAATAAGAACAACAACCTTGTATATAGATTTTGTAAATTTGGGCGGTGGACAGCCCTGGGTTAAGGCCATTAAAGTCAAACTGCCATGTCAGAGATGGCTGTAGACGCATTAGTGGGGAGGAATAAATGCTTTTCAGCCATTTATTTGGAGGTGTTGTCAGGATTCGAAGGCTTCTAGTTCATTGTCTTTGATCTGACCACTGCACCAGCATCAGTTTTGATTTCCCACCATCAAACTGTCAAGTCATTTATTTCTTACTATAGGAATTCTTTGCCTACAAAAAACGAATAAAAAATAAATAAATATATATTTATGACATTCAATTAAATCAATCT
>JAOYSI010059332.1:0-59190 GCA_025775065.1 Hiodon alosoides
ACATTACTTTACCATCTGCAATTGTTAAATAGTATTTAAGCATAATCATATAGCATAAGCATAATCATATTTTTGTAGCACAGACATATTTTTTTGTTTCTAACAGACATTAGGTTTAACTATTATTTTTCCAACAGCCCACTAACCTTAAATGCAAAAGTGACCCCTCTTCAGAGGTAGGTCCACCTATGTAAACTACAAACAATTAGATAATTTGAGTACCTTCTTGTCTGAGCTAACTGTGTCCACTGACCAGTGGTCCTGTCTCTGCTTCATCTTCCCTGACCACAATGGTCGCTGCCCCAACATGATTCTGGGAGGTGGTGCAGAAAAGGACATGAAACAAAAGTTTGTGGCCGAAGACAAGGTTTGGGGCAAGGGTTTGGACATCTCTTGTGGAAAGACAGAGACGGAGAGGTATGAACATGATCATTGTGAGGCAGCTTGTGTAAATCGAAGCGGCCTTCAGATCCCCCAACGGTTATTTCACTCATCTGTTCTGGAGTCTCAGCCCAGGGATTGCTACCCTATTGTCTCTTCAGCTTCCCTGACCAGAATAAGGGTCACATCACAGACACGAGTCAGAGTGGTGGTGAGGGTTGGCAAAGAAAACTTGGAGGATCCTTGACTGGAGAGGAAGGTTCTCAGAGAGCCACCCTAGGGAGACGCCGGGTTCTAATTAGGCAAAGAGGGAGTAGTGAGGAGGCAATGGCCATACATGAGAGCAGCATTATCTCTTACAGGGCCTTGAGAGCAGGGACAGGTAAGTCAGCAGCATATAGTCAATACACAGACCAGATCCTAAAGCTGAGACTGAATTGGTAAAGAAGCAGAACATCTCTGCTTCCGGGTTCATTTATTACACCTTCCTATAGCTAATTGGGCTCACCTCCACCTCCATTTGTTGGCGTCAAAGCAACTTCGAAAGTATTACACTTGGATGCATTCTTTCTGTCTCCTGGAACAATCTTTTGCTTCTTCAGAAGCCCCCCTGATTGGAAATAGAAGTTTTATATTACAAGAGTGCCTCTATTTGGTTATTACCAAATTATTTCTATGTTAATTTGAAACTAACAGCTTCCATCCACACATAAAATAATACTATTTAACATTTTAATCGCCTTGTTGCAAAATTATTATTATTTTTTAAATGAAGTATTGTGTACATACTAATATACTTTTAAATGTTCATTGTTTGCATTAACGATAAAGTAGGATGTGTATTTTCAAATAAATAACGTTTACTTTGCAATTTTGGGCCATTCATGTCATTTTAATCTAAATAGGCAGACTGTAAAGTGCCATCAGTTTAGTCACCTGTGCTAATCTCAGATTTGGAATTTGGTCATACCTTCATTTTAGCTTCTGTGACCATAATAATGATCAGAGTGCATGCACTGGGCAGGGTGGTGGATCGGGCCTCAGAGGAAGAGGGAGACTGTGATGTCTGTGATGAAGGAAAAGGTTGGAGTCCTCTTTGAGTCATCTGTGTTGGAGTCTCAGCCTTCTCTTCAGCTTCCCAGAGCGGAATAACGGTCAGATCACCGATACGAGTCAGAGTGGTGGTGAGGGTCGGCAAAGTGGTCTTCTCATCCCCTTGAGATTCCTGAAAACTACCTGACTACATATTCTTGGAAAGCACCATTTGAAAAAATATATACTGCGGTATGAAACATTTCTCAGATTTTCAGCCTAACCATGCTTAAATTAAGAAAGGCAGAAATAAAAAGAATTGCACCAAACTGTTGTGCTCTAAATAAAGCCTTCCTCTTCTCTTCAGGATTTCTTTTAACAGTCACCAGTTCTTGGAGGAAAGACAAAAACATTGCCTTCTGTAGCGTTTTGGAAAATTTCAGTTGTTCTTACCATGGATTTGGCTGTTATGTTTAAATCATGGACTGTTCAAATTATACATAACAATATGTGTATTCTGAATAACTGTTGTTTGATACATAACTCTACACATTATAGGGAGTAGAAAAAATAAAATGTATAATTTAAAATGAATCATGATATTAAGTACTCAGACAATTTTTATAATTCACAATTCAAACAAAATGAATAACAGCACAATCCCACCAAGTAAAACTCAGGAACCAACTCAACTTATGCTTTTTGTCTTTGAGTTTTTAAATTTAAGGACCCATTACTGCCTGTTTTCCAGTCTACGTAAGAACTTGACCAGCCAATGTCAAAAACCACCTCGTGCAAATCATTGGCGATTCCCACCACGTGACTAGGGTGGCTTATCCTGACTAACTTCCAAGGTTCAGATCTTCGTCAATATGTTCCGATACAGATTTCAAGTTTTAGAGCGTAAAACAGACACTTTTCATCATTGAACGCTTCTACGTCATGATAATTATTATTTCCGAGCCTGACGTACAGTACTGTGCAAAAGTCTTAGGCACCCTAGCTGTTTTTACATTAATTTAGTCTTTGATATTTATGTTTTGTCTTCTGCACTAGTGTGTAAGTAGAGAAAAAAAAACAATTTTAGATTTTTTTCCGAAAGCAGATCAAAGAGTTCTGCAACAGCTGGTTTTGCCTTCAGAGAACCCTGATCTCAACATCATCGAGGCTGTCTGGGATTACCTGGACAGACCAAAGCTAGCAAACTGTTTTTACTGTTTACTGCCCTTGATAGTTTGTATTTTATATTTAGAAACTTTTGATTTCATCATTTTTGAAAGCAACTTTACTTTGCAGAATTGTTTTACATGTGCCTAAGACTATTGCACAGTACTGTGTATATTTTGTATTTGTACAGATAAACTGTACTAACTTATCAGACCTAACAAACTTAGGTCAGTACCCAACGTGGTTTCGGCCTTGGCCATTACTCTGCAATCTGCACATGTTACCACTCAGCAAATGCCCGGTAGGCTGGTCTTTGTCAGAAAATTGCAAATTATTCCAATAAATAATGGCCCATAGCCAGAATTTGGGCCAGTGTGTTAACGATTTTTTTGTCCCAGTCCATCACTGCCACTAGGTGATGCAATTCATAAACACTTTCCACTGCTATGCAGAAAATATAAAGATTTACTAGTCAGTGAAAGCAGGGAAGGTCCTACATCTGGCTTGACCACAAATATGTCTCAAGGACATAAAACAAATCTTTTGTTGTTAAACCCAGTGCAAACTGAGATGATAGTCCTAGACCCAAAAATCTTACATTACAATTACAATTTTAGCAGACACTTTTATTCAAAATGACGTTCACAGCTTACAATTTCTACATTACGATGCGTACACAACTGACAAAATACTTACAAAACTTAAATTTACTAAAAATCCTACATTATCCTACATTGCATCAGCGTGACATTCTTTTTGAGACAATTCAATGCCCCTTAGACGAATAGCACCGCCGCACATCCGTAGTTACCCATTAGCATAAACTTAATTAGACTTAAATAAATGGATAGATGTTTAAAAATGGAGTGACCCAGAAACCCACAAAATACATAGATGAAACACTGATCATTTCACTGTGCAGAAGCAGTCATGAGCACACATATTGCCAAAACGGATACAACTTGATGCAAATGCAAATGATGCAAATGGAAATGGACATGTAAATCCAGATGAATGTGGTAAAAAATACTGACACCAGCAGTTGGATTGTAGGGCAATGTAATGCAGGGAACAGTTAAAACAGTGGAAAACTAAACAAAAATCATTTCTACATCTGACCTGTATGATCAAAAGGTATATGCATTGGACAAAAAGGTTTTCAAATAAAACTGTTCAGAATTTTTTATTATATTGTTGTTGTTTCAATGATGGTGATGGAAAGCGCCGTCCAAAATCCCCCATAGGTGTTCAAGAGAGATCTGATGACTTAGAAGGCCATAGAATATGATTCACATAATTTTCACAGGGCAGCACGGGTTCGAGTCCTGGCTTGGGGTTGCTCTGTGTGTTTGCAAGTTCTCCCTGTGTCCGTGTGGGTTTCCTCTGGGCCCTCCGGTTTCCTCCCCCTGTCCAAAGACTTGCGGGTTAGGTTCGTTGGCCCTGCTAAATTGCTCTGTAGGTGTGTGGGTGTGTTGCCCAGGGATGGCCTGGCGTCCCGTCCTGGGTGTATCCCTGCCTTGCACCCTATGCCTGCCAGGATCGGCTCCGGCGCCCCTGCGACCCTCACCAGGATAAACGGGAAATGGATGGAAGGATGGATCATTTTCACACTCATCAAACCATTTAGTGACCCTTCATGCCCCTTTCATACCCTTCATGGGGGCATTGTCATCCTGGTAGAGACTCCCATCAGGACAGAAATGTTTCACCATGGGATAAAGTTGATCACCCTCCAAGGGGACAAGTAGACCCAAACCATGCTAATAATGCATGGCATGCACAAATTATAACAGAACCTCCAGACCACCCCACTGTAGGTTTTTCCTTTAATTTGTCACCTGTCTGTATGAGAATGTTTATTTATAAATATCTGAGCAGATGAATGTCTAGTAGAAACATGGATTATCTTACTCATAAATCTGAATCTTGGCTGGGACCAAATCGATCGAAACTCATAAAAATATGGGCAAAGAAAGAATGAAATGTCAAGTCAGAAAAAGCAATCAATAAATAGCTTTACAATGAAATGTCCTTTGGTAACATCTCATGGAGACATGTATTAAAATGGGTTAAATTCAAATTTCTTACAGAGACCTGAAGCAAATGCAAAATTGTCACTGTGGTTCCCTATTTGTTCATTTGATAATCAAATAATATGAGACTGTTTTCTGTTTTTTGTTTGGGGATTTACTTGAAGGTAAATGAGCTGCTGAATTACATTTTAAGTGGCCAAATGTGTCGTTCACCGCGTCATTTTAAAAAATCTTGAAAATCTATCCACATTCTTTGAAGAACATACAATGCTAATTATCAGCTATAATGCAGTCTATGTTTGCCATAAGACCCCAACACAATCCCAGTCACAGCCGTTAAGTTGTATAACTGACATCTCTGAGACTGATTGCATCTGAGCTGACCACACATTTGTGCATTAGTTAGAGTACAGCTACTTGCTTGTGCTATCTCACATTTGGAACCAGGAAGTCATGTACTTACTTGTGCCTCATACTTGGGTACCTTAGGCTCTGCACGTACGCCAATCTCATTGTAGCTCTGAGATTCCTTTTCAGAAAGACTTTCAACTAAATAAAAACTACTACATTATACGTTTTAGACATTTAGCAGACGCTCTTATCCAGAGCAATGTACAAAAGTTCTTTAGTTTAGGGGTTAAAGAGCAATATGAAACTGGGCTATCTTGCCCTAAGGACAATTACTGAGAGCAAGTATAAAGACTTCTGTTGCAAAGAAATAACATGATATCAATAAACATGCATAACTTACAGAAAAGGATCTTAATCTACGCAAAAACATAGAAAATAAGTAAGCACAACAAGCGTAACCTAATCTAAGCATCAATAATACAACATGACCACCCATAGAAAACTATTCTGGGGGGGCTTGGGGGTTCAAGACTATTGACACAGTAACTCTGAAGTCAAGCAATCAGGCCCAAGTTAGGGTATGTCGGGCCTGGGTCTGATAACTTTTCAGCTGCCCTCTTGGAGAAATAATATGGTCTTGGGTTAATAGCTATGACCCTGCCATCAGTAGCTGTGCTGTGCAAAGTAGCTGTTTACTTAAATAATCATAAAGCTAAATGTATTTGCCCCCTAGTACTTTCTATTTTTTAGTGTGTAAAAATTATATCATAACTTGTAAAGTTATTGCCGTATCATGGGTACATGCACTTATTCTTAAGATAATGTCTAAATGAATAGCAATGGGAAATTTTATTCATGGATAGGGGCTTGGAGGCTTTAGCGTTTCCAGTTTTTCTTCCACTTTAACTGTTTTAATTGCCTTTTAACTTTTTAATTGAATTTATTTTATAGAATGGAAATCTGCTCAGTTGGTGTTCCAGGTTAAAATGAGTTGCTTGGAAAGGTAACCGTAAAAACTGCAGGGCTATCCCCATTGAGGACTGGAGTTGCCCATAATCACCATCACACCAGGGCCCACTCTTGTGACTATTTGATATTTACAGTAAAAAGTCTGTAACTTCATAATTACCCTGTAACAGCAGATAACCAAACCTAGAATAAAAAATTATTAATAACAATGACAAAATAGTTGTTATAGTTAACAAAAATTGACACAAATCATTAAAAATTATAAGTGCATTTAGTTTTAAAAATGCGTAGTTTTTGTGTGTGTGTGTGTGTGTGTGTGTGCGTATGTGTTTTTATATTTTTAAATCAAAAATAAATTAATATATAGGCATAGAGTAAAACTCGTATGAAGTACACACAACTCCAAAAAGGAAACAGCAATGGTAGGCCAGAAAGGAGTTCTGGTTTTCTAATTATTTAAATACAAAGAGCGTCAACTACGTGTAGAATTTAAGAAGTATTGTATAAGACCTTTATTAGAACAAGGGGACAACTTTTAGTTAATATGAACAATAAAATTAACTTATAACATGCCATAGGTACGCAGTAAAATATGTATTTTAGTTATAGCCAATATCGACTCATTATGGACATCTATTGAAAATGTGATTTTTTAGGGTTTGGGTTAGATTCAGCAAAGGTTTTTAGGAATCTTATTTACATATTCGTTTATGTAATTCGGAAACAAACCAGTTCCCACCCCCTTCGATTTTAAAAGCACGCCTCATCCCACGCAATTCAAACGTGTGAATTACGGATTCGTCTCATATAAGATAAGGTAAACAGCTTGGAAATCTTGGACCCGCGAAACCGTTTTTAAAGGAGGAATTCAGCGTTCACATAAAAACAAAAAACATGAAATAGGTCTGAAATATCTCTAAGCCAATTCTCTTCGAAGGAAACACTTCAACCTCAAATATTCTGGATAAAGAGCTTGTAAAACGGGTATGTAAAGGAAATTAAGATCCTCTTTCGCGAGATAAAAGCTAATATATAAAATCTTTATATTCTTATTCACATTTCTAAACACTGGCACCAAATCGACAAAATTGCGTGAATGTATTTAATGCCGTATTCTTTTTTTGTAATTATTATTAAAAGTCTATTAAATACAGCAATGTGAAGTTTGCTTAAAGTTTGCAAATTAGAATTTGTCCCAGCATTTGTGTCTGATAATTGAAATCGTGTGACACAGTCAACCGTGCTGTTTCGTCGGCACACCACGTGCAGTAACCAAACTTAAGAAACTACAGTATCCTAATGTAGCAAAGCTATATATCTAAGTCATTATTTAATTTATCAAATTGAATAAATTAATTATTTAAAAATGCATTATTTTGATATACTTCACTAAACAAAAATGTTGTGTATAATTTTGAATTGCAACTTTATAATCAAATTGTATGTCGAAATAAAAATCTAGCTCTGGACTTCAGTTACTCTGCTATACATTGCGTATATTGTTTTTGCATTCTAGCATTTCAGTGAGACCGGCAACGAATTAATACGTCTTCATAACATTTCTTTAAATTTAGAAATGTTCTTTATACAAACTTTAATGGTGAAAAAACATCAATACATACATTTACAGCATACAAAGGCAGTCTGTGTCACACTATTAGAACAATGGGGTGAAGGTCAGGTTAAAATCGTTATTGGACTTTCAGATCCTAATTTCTTTTTTGTTAACACACAGAGTGGATAATCTTTAAAAAAAATGTTTTAAAAAAAGAACACTGAATGGTCACAATAACATTCACCATGAATAGCGTCTCTGCCAACTAAAACAGTATTATGAACATAAACATTTCAACCAGAAATTAAACCAGACTTAAAATGCCACAGTCTGTTATGATCTTGCCTTTGCACTTCGTATAGAAAATACATTTGTTATTCAAACAAGTAGGGAAAGGTAAGAGCATATATGCCAATATTGACTCAGCTTGACCAGACATGATACTTTTCATGCAAATGTTTTAAAAGGTTCAGCAGGGTTATGATACTCTATTTGCCTGTTGCTTCTTCAGACACCACTTCCCACAAAGCACACCTATTCAAGCTTATTTCTCAACCCTTCATTGCTACAGGAAACCCTGGATAATGTATGTACCAAACCTTACTCGTTTTCTGGATAGATAGCATTTAAAAAGATAAGTAGTATGTGTTTTTTTTTTTTTATACAACAACTTTATTTTGAAAAATAAACCGACATAACCTATTGCATATTATTTGAAATTGTGCACGGCTTTGAGAACTGGTACATTTTAGACAAATATGAGGATATTTTCAGTTAAGTTTATATTTCTATGATACAGAATAAATTGTTAATAATGTATAACTTAAGGAAATCTAAAAATTAAGAATCTGATGGTAATAACAAAATATGTTGGTGGTGGTGGAAATCAACAGGTCTTCCATCCGCTCATTGGTCTCCTGACCTTGGTGTCTGTAGGCTGCCAGGGTTTTCAAGAGGCCCATGCCTTTCCTCCAATACGTGCTGAGCCTCTCAAATGTTTGATCGGTGGAGTCCAATCGTAATATGGTCTCACCCTCACTGTGTGTGAGAGGGCAGGATTTTTAGCGATTAACTGGATGCGATTACAATTATCATTTCAGAATTGCAAAGGAAAAACTCGATAACTACTGCTGAGTCCAGATTTAATAGGAATAAAATACCATGACTATTTTCTTGACTTTATGCTTTTAAATTCTGTTATGATCCCTGTATTGTGCCGATGATCTCAAATCTCAAATGCTAATTGTTTTCTATTTATTGTGCCTTATTTCCCCTACTCATAAAAACGGAACAAGAGTAAATACAGTTTTATAAAGTGCGATTAGCGGGTTGCCAAAGGTCTGATTTGATCATAGTTCTTCGACAATAAAATGAGTTAGCATTTTTCCTCTGGGAAAATGTAGATAAGCATGTGGGTGAGTGGGGTACCATTTATTTTTGTACATCTTATCAGATAGACGAGGCTGAGAATGAATAGAGCAATGATACCCAACACATGCTGTCTCTCTTTCTCATAGGGGAGCAATGAGGGCCTGGGCAGTTGTGGTTTTGTGTTTCTTTGGATTACTTTCTAACCAGGTCAGTTCACAGTGAAGCTTTTCTAAACAATGAAGGAAAAACTAAAATTGTGGAAAGTGCTAAAGATATTAGTCACATCAAACCATTATCAATAGTTATTGGTAGTTATTGGTACATTTGTCTGTTTGAAATGACCATATTCAGACATATAATAATGTTTTCTCTTTGGATTTTACAGATGGCTGCAGCAGGTGAGTTTATGTACATATTTTTAGAAGGAAATATCAAATAATTATTTAGAATGCTCTTAACTTTTAGGTGACTGCTTATTTATATTGTTTTATATTGACTTATATTGACTTTATATTGTTTTATTTTGACGCATATAGTTTAAAATTACTAATGGTTTATTTATACTGGTCACATGATTATAGTATACCTTTAACTGTTCGCCTGTTTTTTAGCATTTTTAAGAATTCATCTGAAGGTGGCATTAAAATTATGCTCAGATATTTTGCCATCAAACATCAAAGCCTTTTTAATTGTAACAAAAATATATTTTAACAGATGAACTGATCAAATACATTTTTGAGATGCTAAGATCTGCAGCAATGCACTGAGCAACATCATGAGCCCTAGAAAGAAATAAATTTGATTCATATCCCACATTCAACATTTTCCACACCCTTCATAGTTTTCTGGGGTTATGGCAGTCACAGCCCCACATGCAACAGTGAGAAAAGCTTATTGAGTACATAGGCTGGGACCAAATCAAAACTGACAACCTGCTAATCGGATATAATAACATTTAATTTAATAGCGATTAAATGTAGTAATGCAGTGCAATTAGCTATTTACCAGAGTTTAGATTTTGTCCCAGCCATTGTTCTACTGAGTAGAGAATGATTGTACCTAAGATTCATGGCCCCTTGAGGGGAGGGACCACCAGATGACACCTGGACACCTGGGTTTATGGTCTGGTCAGGGAACAAAGGTCAAGGTTATTGACCACTTGGAAGGTCAGAACCAAGGTTTTAAAACCTAACGTGAGCCGGAATAGGTAGCTACTGGAGGGAGATGAGGTGAGTGGTGAGACACGCATATATTTCTAGAGTTTGAATGGCAGCTAAAGTGAGCGGCCATAGTCTGGAAAAGGCCTGGAATGGAGTGGGCGTATTCATCAGATACTTGTAAAGGAAGAATCTGTAAATGCCTGTTGCTGCAGTATGCTTATTAAATAAGAGCTTTCAAGTCTCGCTAAGACCCTTGACGTTGGTTTATTCAAATGTCCAATATGCGGGAGCATTATTTAGGTGGTGAAGATTTGCATAGTGTGTAGAGTAAAGGCCATTTTTCACTCCATCACCCAGCCGTCTCTGAAGAGCAAAGCATCCAGCATCACTATTTCGTCATTGTGGGTGTTGTAGTTTCTGTCGACATTCATTCGGATTGAAAGTCACTGGTAGCGTCGCTGGGAGTTCAAATCAGCTGAACTTTGTCCTCTTTGCTGCCCACTCTTTGGGTGTCACTGTCAGTTTATAGTACAGCGATGAACGATGCTGATGATTTGATCGGGCAAAAATCGCAGGACAGCTGTCGGTGTGTTTTTGGTCAGGCGACTGAGTATAAACTGGCATTAACTCTTTCTTGAGAAGGCTTTTCTCAAGAAACTAAATTAACTCTGCTTCATACGATTGACATTTAATGCTGGTTTTTGAGGTAATGTGTAAATTCACATGCAAAATGTAAAAAGCAACATTAGGAGCAGGACCAAATCAAACCCCTAGTAAAATGATTGTAAAATTTGCATTTCTCCATTTTCATCCAAATTTACTAATTTCAGTACAGAATCTAGCTTTGCTCAGTCCGTGAAAGGAGTGGAAACAAATTTTGCTTGTTTTAAAAACCAACGTAGGGGGGCACAAGATGGCAGCTATCGATCCATCACTGTTAAACAGGACCCGGAAACAGGAATGTCTGCTAGTTAGTGATGGGACGTTTAGTTCTTTTGAATCAGTTCAGTGAGAAGATTTGGTTCTCTTGACTCCTGATGTATTCAGTAGTATTTCCAGTTCCAGTTTGTAAGTTTTACACTAAACCAAACCAAAGAGAAGTTTTAAAGCAAACCACTCTTACCTGGTTTGCTTGTTATCTAAAGATGCCTACATTCGCTTGCCCTGCCCCCTTCTCTTACCAAATTATTGACTGATATATGTGGCAGCCAATACAGTTCAGTTTTGCAACTTCTAATTGATTTGAGTGGTGTGGGGGAATAGGCCCCAAATTAATTAAATGAGTCATAAGATTAAAGGATTTGTTTGAGTCAAGGCAGGAGATCACCAGCGCCTGGACAAAGAGCTGTGTTGCTTGCTGTCAGGAATGAGTGGATCCTCCTGTTTCTAAGGAAAAATCTGTGGGATCAATTCACTGAAGCAATGTGGTTCTTGAAGGACAGATCATGGTCCAGGGTGACTCCCAGATTATTGGCAGTATGACTTGAAGTGACTTTGATGCCCAAAGATGCAGAAAGTTAAGAAAGAGGAAACTTTTTTTTACAGTACTTTTTTTTTGTTTGCAGGTTTTCAGTGTATAAAGTCAATGATCCACCTCGAGGTGTTTAAGGGGATTATTTGCATGCATTTAAAAAAAATGTAATGACTGCTTCAGGGCTTGTGATGTAGGTTATCACTTCAGATTTGGTGGGGCCATAACACCGTTGTTTAGTACATCATTTTCCTGGGTCATTCCAGGGTAAACTGTCCCTAACGCAGCGTGATGGCTTTGGTCCGGCCCGGTGTGTTAATTCCAACGCACGTACTATATTGAGATGTTGGATTTTTTCCATTAAGTATTTAATAAGAATATGTATGTGTATGTATTTTTGGACAAATAAGGCAGATTGAACATACATTTAATTGCATTTACCTTCCCTGGTTTAGAAATTATTTAACAATAATGCCATTTGTGTCCAGCACATCATGAACGTACTATAACGTTAAAAACAATTGTGAAATTATACCAAGAATAAAAACCACAGTGATTACCTAAACATGGCTGTGAGAACACTTAAAGTTAAAAGAATTAACAAATAATGACTCTTTCTGTTTCAGACTGGAAAAAAATATATTACGCAGAGCTGACGGTAGAGGAAGGTGCGGTTTTAAATGTCAGTGATCTGCTACAAAATCTGAGATATTTAGAAGTGGGAACGTTAAATATTTCGGACTTCATTATCACAACAGGTAAAACCAAAATACCTATTAATCTAATATATGAATATATTATATAAAATATGTTAAAGTTAATGGGCAATGGTTCCAGAAATATACATAACACTGGAGCAATCATCGTAAATTAATTGGATGAAACCATTTACATTACTTTAATTACAGTATTGGTAGTTTTGATTTTTAAATAAACTCAGATTTTCATTAATTTAATCACACTGGGAGGGCAAACATATTTAGTTGATGGTTAGGCTAGGTGAATAGAGATTTCACTTTTAGCCAATAAAACAATGTTAATTGATATGAACACTATGTAAATTGTTAAAACAATGAATTGTTCTATAACAAAATAAAGCAACAAGGTGCAAGAGGGTGTGATATATCATGAATACAGTCTCAGCTGGGCTTGGAAATTTTTAACAAACATTTACGTTAAAACCATATTGTAGTAGATCCAAATTAGCAACGGACACTAAATTTAGGATAATCCCTGTATGCTTACGGTGGCTTTCTAAATATTTTTTTAAACAAGATTGGACATTCATTATTCTAACAGGTCATTCAAATTTTAAAGCCAGCTACAAAACAAACTGTAGTGAATGTTTTTTAACTGATATTAATCGGAATACTTCCATTTATTGTACACAAACAAAAAAACTGATTTCATCATCCAGCTTTTTAAAAAAACAATTCATTGTCATTTGCATCCGTTCCAATTTTCAATGTTAAATTTGAGACCCTGTAAACACAAGATGTAGAGTAGACTACATTATTTGCCTGACTAGAAAAGTTTGATAACCCAATTGGTATAAAGATTCTTAGTTTTCAAGAAAATGAAAGATCAAATCCATTGCCTGTAAACATTAATTACAATAATTTATTAATGTGTAAAATATTTTTTGATAATTCATTATGTGGTTGTTGTGTATTTAAACATTCAGCACTAATAGTGATTATGCATGGCAAGGTGAAGGAACTGTAATGTCACACATACACAGCAGGCATATTTTTTTTTTGTGCTTTTGGTAGAACTGAAAATAAGTCCTAACAAGCTTTGCTTTACTTCAGGTGTTTTTTTTCCCCATTTGTAATACCTTGAGGGCAGCATGGTGGTTTGGTGGTTAAGCTTAGGGACCTCACAGGGTCACTGTCTGCATGTTTTCCCTGGTTTGTGTGGACTACCTCCTGTACTGGGCATATCCTACCCTTGCCCGTTCCTTCTGTTTGTGTGTTAATTTGTCTGTCTGGCTCATTCCTGGTGTCCTGTCTTGAGTGTATCCTACCCCATGCTTTCTGTGAGTTTGTATATTTGTTCCTTTGATGGGCTGGCTTTCCTTCCTGGATGTACCCTGCATCATGCCCTGTGATGGACTAGCGTCCCATTCCGGGCGTACCCCTGTATCTGCTGGGTTAGATTTTAGCGCACCATGAAGCAAAATTGGATAAGCACTTGCAAAGAATGAACTAACAAATGAATGCACGCTTGACCATGAATTCAAAATGTAACAAATTTTATTTGATTTAACATTTGCTCAACTCTTTAATAGAATGTGATATCCTGGGAAACAAAACCATTTGCAACTGTACGACGGATCATATCTGGAGTGGGGATGTGTGTGACTCCCTCCCAGAATGCTGCAATAAAGAAAAATGCACTCTGAACAGAACAAACCCTACTCCGATGTGTCTACCTAAGTCACAAGGTATTCTCTGGAATATTACGGAAAACCAATTTTCTGTAAAGAACTTTCTGTCGTTTGCTTTGTTTAGCATATTTTTAATTGTATATTTTTTAAGCCCTTGTCATCTCATAATGGTATTTGAATCCTTAATCTCTCACCACAGTTAAGGTCACTGGATCAATGTTCATCAACCATCTTTATCCAACCGCATTGGAAGACCCCACCTCAGACACTTATATAAAGTGGAGTGCAAATATCTCAAAAGAAGTATGTGAGTTTGAAACATAACCAGCTGGAGAAGTGTAAGAAGTGTCGGCTCGTCCTTTTTCAGCCGAAAGAGAAGTTGTATCAGTCTACGAATAGCATTTTTGTGTTAAAGTATTATTTTGTCTTGCAGGTTTATAAATATGTTGACAGTAATCAGTCGTTCTTCATGTTCATTTTCACTCTTTATGTTACCTAAAGTAGAATGGATGTAAACATACAGCTTATATGTTTTTTTTTATGGAGTGTCTGATTCTATGTTGTGTAGTTCAGCAAATAACAGCATAATTATCTAAAGACAACTGTTATTTTGTTCATAGTTAATAGCTGCCTACAGCACATTCAGCGGGTTTGTGTCCCTGAGTATTACTGCTTTCAGGTAAACATATGGAAATGGAAACAAATTGTTTACTTTGAATTATTGTGAAGTGGCAGACATGGACCCTTAAATTATTTTTGTTTCCTCCTTTTGATTAATGATTCCCTGAAGGCCTGGGAGCATCATTGTAGATTTTACAATGAGTTTCAATTCGCTTATGGACCCCCAGCAACTTTCTGAAAAAACATCAATGTTGGCAACATCTTTGAATCAGACATTCAAGCTTGCGACGAGTGGTAAATATATTAAAACTGGCATTTCTATTTTAAACCCAATATTTAAAAAAATTATGAATCAAATCATTTTGGCTGTAGTTAGACCTTAAGTTAGATTATATGCAATGGACAATGAAATTTCTCCTAGGCAACAATTTGCAGATCTAAAACCTCCTTTCAGTTCTCTTTTCGATATCTGTGACACCCTATGTGTCTCACATAGATTTCCCCTGGAATACAAAGATGGCATGGTGATACTTTTGGTAAACGATAGAATTTATGCACATGTGCGTTGGTAACCAAGCAGACAGCTGTGACATCAGCCTAACTGGAGTCCAAAAATAACGTTTATTTAATCCCAGCAAGCTAAAAATGTATTTAAGTGGAAAACCTGAACGTAAATTATTTGCTTAGCTAGCAATAGTAAAAACACAGAATTGTAATACATTTTTCTTTCTTTCCACAGGTGTGGTGAAAATTCAAGCACCACAAGGTCCATTGTGTTATATGGCTCAAAATATAAGCTTAAATTGCACACTAAATGGGAATTTTGAGGCATGTAATTGGACCTTGTCGACTGAAGATTCAACTACACTTATTGTAAATGGAACAGGTGTGACTGTGGCACCCAACTGCAGTGTGCTGACCCTTAAGGAAGCAACAGAACTTTGGAGAGGTCAGTATTTAGGGATATTGCACCTTTCTTGTTTAGGAGGTAATCACATCAACCATTTTGATAGTGTGGGTCATCATCTAAGGAAGGGAATTATTTCCATTAACCTTGGAGAGTGTCGTATAATGTGTATTTTTAATTCAAGGTACCTACACCTGCAGCTTTTCCACGGGGTCAATTTTGCACATAGCCAGTGCAGATTTGGACATAGTCCTTTTACCAGTCAACATTGAAATACTTAGCGAACCACAATACCCAGATTGCACTAATGACCTTGATACAAAACAAGTGAAAATCACTTGTGCCATTCAGACGAGCACAGAAAATTACAGTGTTACATGGGAAGTTAAAGGTGCTTTAAAAGGACTGGAGAGAAATTCAACGAAAGGTAAAGTCATGCATTGTATTATATGAATAATAAATAATTGTAACAATGTTAATAAATGACATTGGAGACTAACAGAGGTTTTTCTCCCTTAAACATACAGGTAATCTCATTGTCTTTGATGTAACTATAAGTCTTGTTTGCGTTTCCGCTGAAGACCCTGAAGTTTGTTGTAAATTTACAAACCGACTGGACCAATCTAAATCTGGCCACATCACTATTCCTACCATCTTCAGTAAGCTGTTTTCAATGGTGTGATTGTATTGCTCGGTGTAAAATAAATCAATTCATCCAGATAAGTTCCGCAGGCTAAGTTTGTGGTTCAAGAGAGCAACGCTAATGTTCCATCTAGGATTAGAATCTACAGTCCATTGCCTTCAACAAAACTAGAACACTTGTTTAATGCTTGACAAAACTACAATGGCAAACTTAATCAAGCATCCAGAGGATGAGTCCCTGAATGATTAAAACAGTTCAGCAAATAACACAATTTCCTTAACAAATTTACTTCAATTTTCGACTCAGGAAACACAACAGTTTGTGAGCAAGATGGAAACTGGCCAAAGGCAAAGACTGAAACAACTGCTACTTTGCCATGTGAGAATGACCAAGTTGGTAGAAAAGAAAGAAATTGTGTGAAATCTGGATTGTGGATGACAGAACAGTCTCCCTGCGTCAATCAAGCTCTGCATGACATTCTTCAAGATGTATTGGTAAGAACAACTATTACCATCATCGTCTTCTAGTGATAGCCAAAAAGACAGATGTAGGCTATAAAAACGTACAATCCACTTAACAAATTTGATGAAATTGCATTTAATAGTGTTTTCTTGTCTTTGTAAGGATCTTATTTCTTCCACTCATGAAAATAAAACCTAGTAAATACCTCTAAGTAGAGTGCAATTGGCGGGTTTGATTTGGTCCTGGCCGGAGTGCCTTTGTTTTTTTTTGAGCCGTCTTCATTAAAAATGTATATGATTAAGGTTCCTTGTAAAAGCACTTGTAGAATTTTTTTACTCAATTAAAACAATAATTTGTATGTCTTTGCAGAACATTAAAAAAGGGCTTGGATCTGTTGAACAACTTGCTCCTGGTGTGTTTGAACGTTTGCAAAAATCCACTAATAATAGTAATTCTATCAACACACTTGCAAATGTAAATGCATCAGTAAATATTTTATACAACATGAATAATATTTCATCCAGTCCATCAAGCGAATCAATATTTCCTGACAGCATATTACCTGTAAGTATGTTTCTTTGATCTGAAAAAAAAGAAAAAAAACATAATTCCTGATCTTATCTTATCTCGCATGTGAAATGCCAATATGGGTTTGGTTGAACCTCACTTAATCTTTTTATTTTCCCCCAGGATTTACTGGAATCAGCCAGTAACCTTTTAAATCCGACTCTGGAACAGTCCTGGAATTCAATCCCCAATCCTAACAACAGATCAGACAAATCTTTGTCTGTTCAGTTCCTTATGGCTATAGAAGGCCTAGTAACAAGCACAAACATCAATGGATCCACAGCTAACAAGGAGTATGAAAATGTAGAATTCAAAAGCTGCCAAAATCAAAGCCAGGGATGTGAAAAGGTGTTCAATGTCACAATCACCATGACTAAAAACACAGAAGGAATAGCAAACATTTTGGGGTTTAAGTCACTGGCTCCTATTTTACCAAATTCATTTACGACTGATGCCGATATCAATTCCATTGTAATATCAATTCAAAATAAGAATGATCCAAAAAATGTTAAGATTAACTTCCCATTATTTAAGGAAAGACCACGTAATCATCAGATTTTCTGTGTTTTTTGGAGCTATTCTTTGAACATGTGGTCAGAAGATGGTTGTTCTTGGAAAATGGATAGTTTGGAAAACCAAACAGTCTGTGAATGCAGCCACTTGACCTCATTTTCTGCACTGATGGCAAAACATCCTATTGAACTAAAGTTCCTGGACGAATTAACCTACGTTGGCTTGGGAGTCTCCATCTGCTCTTTAATTGTTTGTCTCATAATTGAATGTCTTGTATGGAATTCTGTCGTTAAGTCAAACGTCTCACATTTCCGTCACACGGCCCTCACCAACATCTCCTTGTGCTTGCTTTTAGCCGATACCAGCTTTTTGATAGACTCCTTTCTTAAAGACGCTAACCGGGATAAATGGTGCATAGTGTTTGTGATAATGAAGCATTTTTGTTTCCTCTCAATGTTTTTTTGGATGCTGTGCCTGAGTGTAATGCTCCTTCACCAGCTAATCTTCGTCTTCCACCAACTGAGAAAAAAAGTCTACATGGTTTTATCAGTTCTTCTTGGATACGCCTGTCCCTTAATAATTGTGGCAGTCACGTACTTTATTTACGACAACGGAAAGGTTGACTCTTACTACAATAAAAAGACGTGTTGGTTAAACTACGATGGATTTTTAAAAGGATCGATCCATGCTTTTATTTTTCCAGTTGGAACAATTGTTCTCATCAATTTATTTTCCATGATGGTGGTTATTGTCAAGCTCCTGAGGCCTTCCATGTCAGAGGGCAACACCTTTGATGAAAAACAGGCTGCCAAGAGTATCCTGAAAGCAGTAGTCTTTTTAACTCCTATTTTTGGTGTGACATGGATTTTGGGATTTTTTGTGTTGGCAATTGATCTCACAACTGGATTCTTGGGCACGTTTGTTAATTATGCCTTTACTCTGGTTAACGCTTTTCAGGTACGTTCCCATCATCAGTGTGTTTTTAAACATTAGAGAAACGTAATAATTCTGAGGAAGGGAGTTAGAGACAATCACAATTAATTTATTTTGTTTTTGCTGATTTTTACTTCAGGGACTTCTGATTTTGCTCACCGGATGTTTTGGAGACAAGAAGGTACTTTACTGTGTTTGGTCAATATTAGTAATATTACTAACATGCACTAATGCCATAACGATATAAATATTAACTCTGCCATTCGTCCAATAGGTTCGAGATGCACTACTAAAATATGTGACAGTAGCGGTAAGTCCTTTAATGGCCCAAACAATGTGTCCAAAATCATTTGATTTGAATATCATGAAACGTTTCCTCTACTTACATCTCTCAGCCCACCAAGCCCTTCGTTAACCAATCCAAAAGTGACAGCTCGACAAAACAAACATCCTCTATTGTGAAGAAATGAAGTGTCCCCATGGACCTCAGGTTAGTCAATTTAGCCTTTATACATAAGTATCCAATATTATACCATTAACATCATGCTGTACGTAATCTGTATAAGTCTGATTTTTAATCTTATGTTTTATCCTACAGACTAAATCAACTGTGATTCAGAATGCCAACAAGCAAATACTTGGGCTCAACACTTAAAGGGCATTAAATAAACCATTGTTTGGTACACCTCAGATTTCTTTAAAAAATATGTTCATTTAAGTTAACTGCTGTTTTATTACTAACCAAGGTCTCTAGCATCATTGTCTGAAAATATAATTAAAATTTGACCTATCCTCTCTGCAAAATTACAATACGTACTTAACAATGACATAGTAGAACATTGTTTATTTGTACATACCTCGCAACCTATTTAATAAATCTAAATACACTCCATACATTCAAAAATCCAGAAACATGTAGACCCTGTGTTTGTATCAGAATTTTAAACTTTTTAAAGCATGCCTGGGTATGCAAAACATGCTATGCAATATATGTTTGAAATATACTTCAGATTTATATTGTGTTGAGACCTGCTTCAGACAAATACGTTTCAAGGCAGTGTGAGAGGGTCATGCCAAAGTCTCACGTTATACTGGATGAAATTCTGTCATTTGAAACAAAGGATTTAAAATGTCTTTAAGCTCATTTATTATAAAAGTAATGTTCTTTTTCGTTATTACTCCCAGTCATTTATATCTAATTAACTAATTTGATCATTTAAAAATATATATTTTAATATAATAATAACGGCTTGTTCTCCTATAAGTTTTCAAAAAGAAGCATTTAAACATTTAATTTTTTTTATTCTATTACTTGTGTATGGTATGCAGCAATAAATGTATAACATTTCTGAATGCAGGAATGTATGTTTAAATGCTTGATAACTGTTATAATTAAACATTCCTGCACTTTCAACTCAATAACGGATGAAAATAATGATTTGCAGATGGACACATTATTTTAGTTTACTGACTGAACATTTTTTTGACTGTTTCATTTTAGGTTTAGAAATTATTTAACTGGTTTGCATTGTATAATTATTCCTCCATAATGCCATACAGTTACTTGGTTATAAGAAAATTAAATGTTGTAAACACGCTGCGTTTTAAAGGCTTGCATTGTTTATGCATGATTCTTTTTAATCATCACCACAAATCTGGAAACAATTCAACCCTGGAAACAAATAAACTTTCTAATGTATTGCCAATTTATTAATGTACCTATTTTTTTTTACCTGTTTTAATTTATGTTGTCTTCATGTAATATTAATCCAGTATAAAAAAAATTAAAAAAACCTTTCATTTGGACAGAACAAAGTAAAGTTTTCATTTCAGTCAATTCCCTATGGTGATTTTAGTAACACTTTAGTTACTACACAACACTGTCATAGCAATGACCTAATGCTTTACATAGAATGTCACAGCAGTCTATGAACACACTCGGTTTCTGATATGACACTGTCATAAGGCATAACATCGGGAAATGTTATGGCTACTTGACAGAGTTTATATACGTAATTTAGCATTAAACACTTCTTTCTTTGTCCTTATGTCACCTGTCATGACAAATCATAAAATGTCTCATCGTCATGATAAAATGTATATATCACTTTTAATTATCAAATCTTTTTACCATTAATTTGGATAGCATATAAAATGATTTTCAGTTAAATTTCACCTGCCAGCATTATATGACAAATTATGTTATATAAAAAGAAAATATGTCCAGCGTACGCTTCTAAGATATAATACTTTTCCACCACAGGTGCTCTCAGGAAAGTTTGGAAAACAACTTAAATCGTAAAAACAGAAATCCTCGTCACTCATTATTTATTTTCTGGGTTAGACCATGGAGACAGAGGCAGCTGACTTTGTCAGTGTGTTGAGTACAGCAAACAAACATTTAAGGTGTGGCTAAACTGCACAGCAGTCTTACTGACAACCAGTAGGTGTTCAGTTCCATGTGGCAACAGAAATTGAAAAGACATTTAGAGAGCATATGTATTTACCGAATATATTCAATAAATAAATGCTTGAAAGAAAAAATAGAAAAAGTATTGTGATGTCAGGAATTTTGAATGTATGAACATTATCAATTACAAAAATAAAATTGCACTATTTTCAGTTACAAAAAAAAAGGAGAAGCAATCTTGCCATGATACTGTCTTAACAACTTAGTAAACCCCTATGACAGCTACATTGCTGTACCCCGCATGGACAAAAAAATAACACTTTCTCAATGTAACCTATATACAGACTGGCACAGTTGGAGCGGTTCAAGTTTTTCTTTACTGCCTGTGTCCTTCACAAAAGCTGGATGCTGTTTAGCAAGCATCAGCAAATGAGCTGTGAATGCATTAATGCCAGCTTTGAGGAGGCATCCAGGGGGGTTGTATAATTCTTATGAATCTTAGGTAAAATGTTGACCGTGGTAACTTTGGGATTTAGTTATCTCAGCCATCATTCAGTAGCTGTCAAGTAAAATAGGTATTTTCGTAACTTGAAAATCAGTAGTAGGCTCACGCTACAAGGCTTCCTCGTTGTTTCAGATCTCATGTTGCACAGGATCGCTCATTGTTTCAGCTCTCTCAATAAAGCTCAATAAACCCCAAAACAATAAAGCACAGCTGCTTTGGGTGTGAATTTGATGTTGCATTTCATATAGGCTTTCATATCCATGGACACATACTTCATATGAAGACACTTCAAATTAACAAGTGGTAATTTGTTACTTACAGCAAGCCTACGTTAAAGGTAAAAACATAAGCCACTGTAAAGGTAAGCACGTTCATATGCTATATACGTTGCGCTTTATTTGAGAGAATCTTCCTATTTAGTGGGAGTCGGTGAAATTGGCTAGCTTTGTCCTAGCTCGTTGCTAACAAGTACTCCTTGTTAATCTCCTACTGGCTTCCCGGGCACCTGAGGCTTGCAGTACCATTGAGAGGGACGTGCTCCTCTTCCAGTCGGCACTGAACCTTGTGTGTAGGTTGTGTAGCCTGCAGAGTGTAAACTGCCATTTTAAAATAATTATAAAACAAAGTAAAGTAAACAAATATGTTTCCCTCAATCGTATTTAAGTCTGAATTAAGAAAGGATTCTCAATATAAGAACACAAAAAGAAAAATTTGAGATTTATAAATTACTTTCTGCATCATTGCTTAAATGCTGTGTTAGCAATAATTTACACCAACCAACTGACATTCTATAAAACTGCTATAGCTTTACATTTGACCTACCAGACCCTGCTCATTTGCAACACTGTAAAAAGGCTTATAAAAAAACTATATCTAAAACAACCAGATTACGACCTTTCAGCAATTGAGAAATTTATTGCGCTGGCAGGGTTTTAATTAACTAAATTTGATAGCATATCTACATTCACAAGCACTTTTCACAATTCACAATTCACAATTCACAACCACAGATTATTATAGTGTGAATATGGTTATTGAGCTGGAGTGTGATGAAAACTAACAAAACATTAAAAACACCATCCTGTAGCACGCAAGGGCGTTCTCAGTCGGAGAGTGGCAGGAGACTGAGGAAGAGGGTTTTATTTGGCACCACGACTAACGTGTTTAATACAAAAAGGCAAATCTAAACAGCAAAAGAAAAACACCTCCTTTTCCGGACAAACAAAAACAAAACACTTTAACCATTCAAACTAACCCAAAGACCTCATCTCTCCCTGAGCCTTTGCTGGCTCGTTTGAAGGGCACAGCTGGCTGCGTGCCACAAACCCATTTTTAAGACGACTTACTTGCCTCTAAAACACTGCTTACCCTTTAATAAAACCACAATGTGATTATATCCACAGGAAAACTTCAAATAATTCAAAACGTTAACGACAGAACAGATAAAAAACTAAAAAGACCTGCGACAGAAGGTTTTTAATAACTGTCTTATTTAATGTCCCAATAATAATGGGATTGTCTCATAAGAATCTAGATAATCGGTTACACACAAACATGGTTCAATGCATATATTCCTTTATTTCAGTATTGAAATCTGACATGCATTGGAAACCTTTTCCAGAAGTGACCGGCCATCAAATGCTGTAGGCATAGCAAGACTATCTTGCCCTGCTCTAATAGAATGCATTCTTCTCTCACACTGCGAGCTGCACTATTGTGTTGGTGGATCGTTTTGCTGCCACACTACGAAAACGGAGCTCCTGGATGAAAAGGAATGCATTGATTTTTATCCACATATTATGTCATTCGAATTTCTATTCATTTTTATGCCTCCGAGTCTTCTTCGGTTTGATTTCATTCTTTTGTTCCTCCCACTCATCATCTGTGTCGTCCAACTCCATGCCCCTGAGCATAGCCATTTGACGATAATCCCGACACTCCACTTCTGCACTGAAAACAAATAAAGCAGTCAACAATAAAGATGCCCATTTCATTCTGAAGTGGGGATCAGCTAGAAAAAAACAGTTAGCCGAAATAATAGTATAAGATAAGGTTATAGGGCAGCATAAGGTATGAGAATAATCACCAGAATACAGAAAGAGTAACGGATTGCTCTTATTTATATATACAAGTCAAGACTGACTCTCTGGTTCCACTGTATAAAATTTGGACAGAACAAAGTAAAAAATGTTTTCATTTCATAGTTTTCATTTTAATGTTACTTTTCAGTTGGTATTAAAGTAGTAGTTTGACTGATCGGCACCTCAAATTAAACAGCACACAACAGCATAACAGCATAGAATTTGACATTTGACAATGGTGAGAATTGTTTGAATGACTCTTTTCATTCTGAGCATTACCTGTAATGCCCAAAATTACCACAAAAAAGTATAGGAAATAAGAATATACTTTTAAATGGTACCCTCCAGAACATTAGGACAGCCGAGAAAATTGCACATTTTAGAAAAAATGCCATTTAAAAAATTTATAAAAGATCATATGCGTATAATGTCTTACGTTTCAAGGAAGTCGATGCACTCGCCGTGTCCGTAGACCTGCGCAATCCTGATAGGTCTATCTCCGGAGTAATCTTCCAAGTGGAGGGGGGCACACAGAGAGTGTAGCAATCGGAGGACACCCAACTTCCCTGACTCGGCTGCAAAATGAGCAGGGGTCCAGCCGCAGTCCGTCCTCAGGCAGGGCCTTGCCCCATTTTCTATCAGGATCCTCACAGTGTCTGTTCGTCCTGAGCAAAGGGACAACGAGCCCAGCAGTTACGCCATGCTTTCTACAGTAAGAATATAATTTATGCTGCAGTGCCTTACAAATTCAGACACAGAGTTTTTACATTTTGTTTCTTTCAGTATGACTCTTAGAATAGGAATTTATTTTTCCAATATACAAAATGTACTGCACCCACAGCATTATAGGGAAAATAAATAAATAAATAACCAGAAGGTATGGATTAAAAATTCAGACGTTCTATACATATAAGCATTCAATCCCTAATTTAGCTGTGGCATTGCTAAATTATTTAGGTGTACACAATTACCTTAACAAGCCACATAAATTAAACTGAATAGCCATTTTCTGAGTAAAATATCAGTAGACCCCATGATTCTAGTGAGATTTCTTTGTTATTTTCTTGGTTAGTAAACATAAATCAAAAGATTCAATACCAAATCCAGCCACTAATGATAGGGAAACGCGGTGTGACGGATTTGAGAAGCAGCCGAAGCGCATCAACATATCTACCATTATTGTAGTTTTCACAACTTTCCTTCAGATCCAATCTCTTCAAATGGCATGTGGTCTGCTAGAATTGTAACATGTTTCCTCTATCACAGATAGGAAGCAGAAAATGTCAGGGAGCAATGCCACAAACCTGTGCAGAAGCTTCCTGGCGGCGTAGTTTCGGCTGCCTTAATTACCTTCGCTCCTTTCTACGGAATGCTGATCCACAATACAGTCAACGGACAATAAACTGGAGTGCCCTTTTGACACTTCAGTACCAGTTTACATTTTACTGTCATATATAGCAGACACGACAGTCTGAAAAACATTCAATCTGCAGCAGGCTTCAAGACATGCCTTGCATTTCATCCTGTATAGCATGACATGTCAGCGAGATGCAGCCAAGCTAATTGCTGCTTCTTTTGGTAGTCATCTGCTGACAGATATGATACACGCCTTGCTACAGTCTAGTTCCTCAACTGCAGATATTTTATAATGCTTACATTTTGTTGGTCAGATTTTTTTTTTTTAAATGCACAGCAAAAAAAAAAAAAAAGGATAAGTTCTCCGTCTCTGAAAGGTTTCCCTGGTTTGACTATAACAGAGTCAAACACATTGTATGTAATGGTTTTCTGCTCCCAAAGACCCATGCCTAGCTAGCGGTTTTTACTTATGCCGGCTTCTTCTCATGTCATTACTCTACAATTTAGTAGAACAGTGGGCAGTTCACACAGATCGCGTAAAAGCACAGAAGTTACTAGGTGAAGCCTATAGATAGCTAGCTAATTCCTGACTAATTTCTAGTTTACGTTGAAGGACGTTTGCAACGTTATCTGCACACAAACTCGTTCATATAAAAATCTACAAATATGTTCATTTATTTTCAATACGCGATTTTGGCCTCACCCAGACTGGGTCGCGGGTTGAGACGCTACTTAATCATACTTTAGGACACAGGGGCGTGCCCGGTCCGAGAGCGGCTACAGACAGAGATGAAGGGGGAGGGTTTATGCCTTTTATTTGGCATTCTTAACCACAATTTAAATAATACCAGAAGAGCAAAACAGCCTTCGTTGGGGAAAACCAAAACAAAACATTTTTTAACCTATCGTTCATAAATAGAGACCTTTAAATCAAGATCAAACCATCCAAACACATCACACCGCCTCCCATACAAACACTTTGCAGCCAACCTTCTCTCCGGGCCCAGCCCTGCAGACTCTTTTAAAGAGTCTTTGATTGTTGGCACCGGAGTGCGATTACCATCAGTGGAACTACACTCAACAAATCACAAGTGAAATCTCGTATGAATGAACTAGATGATTATACACCTTTGGCAGCTGCCCAGTGTAGCGGTGTCATGTAATTCCAGTCAACGTCTTTCTGGTTGGGGTTACAACTCTTCTTCTTTACAATTTCATTCACCAGGTCAAAATCCCCAGCTGCTGCTGCCTGATGTAACTCAGTCATTGCTGTCATTATGAAATCCTTAAAAAAAAAAAAAAAAAAAAAAAAATTGTAATTAATAACAAAAGGTACACTGCAGTGTACAATGGGTATATTAAATATGTTCACAAAGCTATTATGAAATTAAATTAATGACAGGCGGTTTTGAGCTAGACAAAGCCGACAAAGTCATGAAATTCCTTATACAAGCACACAGGTTCGATAAGAGATATCTTTCTGTTAATTAAATTATTTAAACTAAAACTGAACCTAAAGCGTAAAAAGCAAGGTTCGGGAGAGTACACAACATGTTTTATTATTAATGAAGTCTACAAATTATGATAAAATTTCATCATGTAACCACACTATGAAGGGTTTTCCTGGTCCCACGTTACATAACTTTAAATACCAGTACTTTAAACTAACTAATCTGAAAATGAAAGTTTTTAAAAGAGCATAAATCTTTAGAATGCATGGTCATCATGCCATTTCACATTTAATTTAGAGCAGTTTTGCCTATTGAATGTGGGTGGAGACGTGTTCCAGCATGGTCCTGGGGGGTAATGGTCTGCGAAAATGAGAATTACATAAGGTAAGCAGACTATTATCAAGGATACCAGTCCTGGTGACCATATCTACATAATTAATGTAATTATTTTAGGTAGTTTTTTTCTCACAGGCAAGTGAGATTGTACATGTTTCCTTTACATGTATTTTGTACATTGTTGTTTTTTGTAGGGTACATGTGGATATTACGTATATCTGACCAACAAAACAAACTAAATAAAACCTACGAAAGACACATAAACAAAACACACTCAACTTCACATGACAGCGTGAGAAATACAACTACCAATAATTAGTACAATAATTATTTTTATACCCACGTCAGGGTTACTATTGTTGAGAATATTTACATTACCTCCTGCTGATTTTGTGAGCAGACATGCCTGTTTCTGGGTCCTGTTTCCCAGTCAGGAACGAAAGCTGTGATTGGTCGACAGCTGCTGTCTTGTGCCTGCCTATGTTTGCTTTCAGAACAAGCTAAACACTTGCCCACCAGTTAAATTTGGTTCCGTGAATAATCATTTGCTAGAAAAAAGTAGCATTTAATCTGAAATGTTCAGATGTTCCGTTGTTGAGATAGGAAGACATACCTTTTCCACAATTTATTTTATCATGGGATAGAAGTAATAAAAACGTAGGTTCGCGTGATTATCAAACCTAAGAAAAGTTACCGACTCGTTTTATTTATTATGCCGAGAGAACGATTTAGGTTTTAATGTCAATGTCTTTATGTGAAAGAGTTAGTTTGGAATACACACATCCCGTTCTCAAGGCATATTAATTAATTTAATCATTTTTATTGGGTAAGGGTTAGGGTTAATTCTTCCCAATTGCCTTCTTAGGGAATGTTTCCCAGCAACAGAAATCCTGTGCTTGCTTTCGGGTGGGGGTTAAGCTGGTATCTCAGTCATTCAGATTACAATTATGTCCAAGTTTTATCCAATGGGAAAAAAAGTGACTTTGTTTTTTTGATCTACCGATTGGCACCTTACACTTGGAAACCCCAGGTGAAGTCATTTATAACACAAAAATAAAAATCAATTAAACGAAGATTCAGGCTGTAATGAAAACCTGCAGACAGGGCACTCCAGGAGGACCAGACTTCTCAGGGACTAGGTGAAAGCAGGATGAGCACACAAGTGCCCGGACAGGACTATTCTGCTTCTTTGATCACCTTGAAACCAACACCATCCGCTTTCTCTTCCAATTTTACATATGGGTAAATGTGAATGGTAACCATAAGATCCATTCATTCTTTTTTTACATTGAAAAATGACAATTGTTTATTTGACTAATTTTCATATTATTAGTAAAGAATGGTTAGCTTTTGTTGTAATATACTTTCACTTCATAGAAAAATTTAGCCTGACAAAAAGAAAAAATGCCGGACAGGGCACAATGAATTATGAATCCTATAAACCTCCGGGCACAGGGAACTTTATCATTATAATTTAGGCTATTATATGTAAATACACAAAATCCAACTGAAAAGCGGGTATTGAACATTTACATGGAAAACCTGTAATAAATTAGTGTTGCAAATAAAACATATGGACCACAATGTACATATCTGCTGGTATTGCCACTATGGCAAGGCTTTTGTTATTAAAAAAACAAAATTTTGTTGGTAAGCACATGCAACACATTCGAAAAACACCAGTCGACTGGCCTGAATGGACACATCACGTACCTGATGACATCTCACAGAAACATTCTTCAATAAAGAAGGGAACATTAATTTCTCCAAAGATGCGCAGTATAGTTAAAACAACCAATGCTAAAAGGAGATTGGCATGGCTTTATGCATTATGGCATATTGTCTGCTCTGAGTACTAAGCTATTGCAATGGCATTTTAATAAACTTCATGATGTATATTTTCTTCGTTATTTTAACACTGAAATGGGTCCTATTGCACCTCCAGTAGCCTATTTCCAAGAGACTACCTTTTGTTAAAATATTTTCAGTTTAGTTTAAAATTGCTGTTGAGCACACATTCACTGTGTTCAGTTTGTAGTGTGTAAATATTTAAGATAAAAATGCATTTCTTGCTATTTTATACATAAACGTGCAGGTATTGGGAAAAAATACGACTTTGAAGTTGCAGAAATCACATTAAAGTTCAGATTTGCGATGTTACATTGGATACCCATGCTGTGATATGTAGCAGTGCAGACACAGCAGTTGGTGACAGGTAAGTGCACAATGTCAACTCATTGGATTCATAACTAAGTTTTGTGCCAGTGGAACTTTTGTGTGCACTCTAAACTAATCACATCGAAAGGAGTCAATGAAACGATCGTCGTTTTTCAATACAAAAAAGATTAAATAAAACGCATGGAAACAATTCACATCTACGTATATGTAAAAGAGGAAGAGAAAGCGAATGGAGTTGGTTGTGCGATCGGAACAGCAGAAGTGCCATTTCCGGCAATTTTGAGTTTTCCGGCTTTGTCAGGTCCCTCTCGTAATTATATTTAACGGTTATGATCAAATCAAAACTACAATACGCTTAATCGCATTTAATATCGCATTTAAAATCATTTGGAAAATATAAAAATAGTAACTGTAAATTAAAATTGTATATAGCGTTTTCTGTTTATTTCGAATTATCCTTCTACTTATCTTCTACTCACGATAGAAAGGCCACTTATGTAAATGTGCAAGTTGCAAAAGTTAGATTTGGTCACAGCCGTAGCAAGAAACAATCCGTATTCTAACACAGTGCCTATTTGCTCTTAAAATATGTTTGTATACTGAAATAAAAAATCGAATTTACTCATCATAAATCCGACAGGGCTAACGGTTATGAAAGTTTCCAAAGCTGTTGTTCTTCAGGCTACATATTTAATTATTTCTGTAGTGTACTTGCATAGTAAAGTGTAATTAAGGCTGGGACAAAATCAAAACTTTGACTTCCCGGAAATGACATTACGTAACATTATATGAATTTAATAGGGTAGCCTTGTTTTTTTAAAGTACCTTATTTCTTAATAATTTCTTAAATAAATAAAAAATGAACATTATATGCAAACGAAAACATCAGTCGAAATTTTCAAAAAATCTTCGAAGTTGTAGGGCTTTCCGCCTAAGAAGTTTTCATTAAATGTAGTTCAATACAGAGTAACTTTATTTAAAAGTTATAGTTAAGGCTTTTTGAATACCGAAGAGACAGCCAATACTAAGAAGATAAAGCCATCGAGTATCGGTCTAGCTAAGAACAACCCACAATTGCCACCAAATGATAATTAGCTAGTTAACTAAATACATTATTGTTAACTGATTCTATCGAAAGTAGGCTTATGCTAGTATTATTTATCTCGGTCAGTTCCTACCGTTTCTCATTTCCAAATTCCTCTCTGTTGTCATAACCATGGGAACAACAATATCCGGTTAGACTACGGTAACTCACGGGTTATAGTAACACGAAGTGATTTTATTTCAGAGATCTATTTACGTTTCATGAAAAAAGTGAAATTTGCGTTTCATTTGGGTGAAAAAATCCAATAGTAGTTCTAGCAGTTGCCATTCAGGCAGTGTTCTGGTTAAAATTAATCGTCAGCTGTAAGCTATAGTAGTGTATAGGGGCGCAACTGCACATTTGCCGAGGGGTAATATCAATGTTGGCGCCCCCAAATCCCCTTCACCCCCACCACCAGGAACAGTGAAGGAGAAATAAATACGAGAGAAATATGCTACATGTAACAAAAGTATATAATTCTATCATTTTAGCATACTCGGTTTTTCCCACGCGATTGTATTAGTGTCTGTAAATGAAAAGTACTAAATATAATATTTTACCAGGCCCTAACACACACACCTTGGTTTTTGTGGTTTTCAGCCGCCAGATTGGTTTCAAAGTAGCCCAATTTCTCTGGAAAACCGCGGACATGGCAACACTAGGAGTAATGTCGGAGGGGGAGAGGTTGATATGCAAATCACTGAAAATAAATGTTTGAACCCATTTAAAATGCTAAATGCTGCACTACCGTTACAACAACCATGGCAAGAGTAAGAGTTATCACTTGTCATCAGTTTTCCTAGTTAGTTCTGATATTTTAGGGGGGACAACTGATGGGCGGTATTGTTAGTGGCTAAGAGAGGTGGGCTTTAAAAAACACGTGAAACAGGCGTCAAGCCCAGAAAGAAAGCCCTTTCTACATTCATAATGTTACTACTGTTGAGAGACAAAACATGACAAGTTTTTGTTGAAAACTGCTTGCTTCATTTGCCTGCCAGTTAATTTCCGCTATCTTAGCACACCTTCAAACAGCATCTAGCATAAGCACAGCTCCCTACTCACTCACTCCCTTGTCAGTCCGATACTCAATCCACCTAGCTGACCAGTGACCCTATCCCTGGGTAGCCCCATTTGCCTCCTCTCCCCAGCAGTCTTAGACTATTTACAGTCTTTACCATCTCTGGGGATCAAAGTCCTCTAGTTTGTGGGGCTCTTCATCTGATCAAAGCTGGGGAAATTGAGGTACCCGTTCCCTCGGCAGGCTTGTCCGGAGCAGCCTACACAACACAGGGAGCAAGTCGATCATGGTGCAGGGCAACTATCCACAACGGGTCTGCGGTCGAATCTGGTAATCTGGATGCAAGTTCCAGTGCTTTGCAGGGGCCATCCAAGTGGCTGGCTAACTTGAGGCAGAACCTGCACTCCTTCTGCTAATTTGTGTGTGCAGCTCACATCCGAACAAAAAATCTGCAGGCGTGCACCCAGTCAATTCATGAACAGAGGAGCGATAAAACATGAGCACTTGGGACAAATGGAGGTCCGAGTCTTGCTGATGACTCGGAATAGCTAACAGTTAGCCGGTGTCCTGTGAACTCATTCACCCCCAGTAGCTGTGCAGCTGGTCAGACGAGAGCCTTTTCAATATTTTCCAGAGAGGTAAGAGCACTTGAACCAGTGCAGGATCAGGGGTGTCACTGTTTGCCCCGTTGATCTGTCATGCAGCAGACACACATTTTCCACTGCAGTCAGTGCATTGTCAAGGACCTCTCTGCCTCACTCTCCTCCAGGAGAAAGCAGGACTGACAGCCCAAATCGTGACAGGGGCAATTCGACTATACAGCATGCAGCACTGCCAGGAGTTTCTCGGACAGCCATGATTAATTAAGATTTGGTTGAGAGAAAATTTAGCATACACAGTGTGCCCTTTTAGGACGAAATAAAATGTAATCAAATAAAATCGTTAAAGTCTAGTTTTCAAGAACTAGAATTGTTCAGCTATATAAGATATTACAGAAAAAAATACATTTTTAGCCATACAATTCTTCTTTTTTTTACAAAAACCACTAGATGCTCTCAACCTACACAGCTAAAGCCCTTTTGAATTTCTGTTACCGTTAAAGCACGCCCACAGCCCCCCTCTGCTGGGGTTCTCCCAACACGGAAATTGGAAGTGCGAGTGAATATTTTACTTCGCGCAGGTATTTTTGTGTTTGTCTTATACTCGAAATAATGTGATATTTGCACGCAGGGAAATATTTACTAATGTACCTAACTGTTGAACTATATTAATATTTAATATATATTTATATTTATAAAGTGGTACGTACGTGTCTAGCAGATTATTGTTGACTAAGTTAAAATGATCACTGCGGATAATAGCTATTTTAAATAATAAATTTGTGTGCAATGTTAAAAGCATTAATAAAACCAATAAAATATAAACTAACAATTTAAGTAGTCGACGACATTACTCAGTAACGAGCTACATGCTCGTTCGCTGGTTAGCTTCGCCTGAACAGAAAATAAGTTTTAAAAAAACCTTTTTAAGATTTGCTAAACAGTCATGGTATGTTCCGATATAGGTTGAAGAGATTAATTAATGTGAGAATGAGCAAGAGGAAACGCCAAAGTTCCAGTGCCGCTGAACAGAACAAGCGCAGTAAAACGTATGATATCGGCTTGGTTTCGGATGGGGACAACACTGAACGTTTTGGACAAAATCCCCAAGACAGCCTCCCTCTCTCTACTTCGGTCTGTGATTTTTATATGTAAATATGATATATCCCAGATTAATAGATTGCTACTGTGGTCTTACATTTGCAACTTAATGAGTTGACTTTTCGAATGACGAGTATAAAACGTGTTCCTTTTTATTTTTTTTGCAGAGTGTAGGGGACATTGGTGTCATTGAGAGCATTACCATGAAGAATTTCATGTGCCACAATTTTTTGAAAACGTTTCAGTTTGGACCTAATGTAAATTTCATAGTTGGCAACAATGGAAGTAAGAGAGGGGGGGGGGGGGTTAAATTTGCATCACCTCATACCTATTCTTTAGTAGTTTTTTCAGCTTTAATTTGTGGTAGCATTGTTTCATATATCAGTTTGTGTTATATCTGTGACAGGTGGAAAAAGTGCTATCCTTACAGCACTTATAGTGGGTCTTGGTGGAAAGGCAACTGTCACAAACAGAGGAGTATCTCTGAAGGGCTTCGTAAAAAATGGAGAAAGGTCAGTGTCATTCCTGAAGAAAGGGAAATTGAAAAGGAAGTGATGCAGTCCTCAACCCCAGTTAATAGAGTACTGATGGTTTAATAAGTACTGTATTTTAAATTTTATATGTAACATTTTACTTCTTTTTTTTACATTTTTAGTCATGTAGCAGACGCTGTTATCCAGAGCAACTTACAAAAGTGCCGTAATTTAAGGGTTAACGTGCAATAAGATACTGAGCTACCATGCTCTATTGAGGACTACTGTGAGAAGATACAAAGACTATTGCTACAAAGGAGATAAGCATCAATATAGCAAACAGTTCTCTGGGGGGTTCGGTTTTTTGCTAACCATCAGCTAGCTTGGCGCCTGCAGGCTGGCTGTGCCATTGGCTGAGGTGTGCTGAACTTCTGGTGCAAGCTTTGTAGCCTGCAAAGTGTAAAAATGACTGGTGGCTTGAAAGCTATTAGATTGGTGGAGACTAGTTAGTACTGCTTCCTCGGCCCTTCCGTGTGTGGTGTCAGTATTCATAGCAATTAGCCGAGATGCATTGGCAAAAATATATATATTTAAAAATATAGGAAACATATTTGCTGGGAAAACAACCAGTAAAATAAAACTAACCAAAAGTTGTTGTTTTTTTTTCTATCAAGTAAATTGACCAACTAAAGGTGGATCATTTTGTGTATGTTGAAGTAAACTAGTTAATCCCTTTATACCACTTCAGGTTCAGAGAGTTTCAAAGAATGACTAATAATGACTTAAAATGTGATTCTGATTAGTTTTGTAACTATAGTCTTCCAATCACCACAACTCCCACTACAGCGTGCAGGAAGGGTTTCTCTTTTAAGCTACCTATCTCTTTTTCTACATCGCAGGCAATACAGCCCAAAATAGAGGTTCAGTGCCAGTTGCAGGAGAGGCACGCCTCTCAATGGTACAGTAAGCCTGCAGGCCCCCAGGAAGACGGTAGATGATTCATATTAGCGACAGGCAAAGAGAAGCCCTGCCAATTTAACCCACCCCCCCGGCTGGACGCTATGTTAGTTTTATACGACCACTGTGCTGTCCCAAACACAATCGGCTCATGGATTCAAGCCAGCGAACTCCAGTTCATAGGGCTCAGCCTGCGCTCAGTCTGCACTCAGAGCACCTTTACAAACTGAGCCACTCGAGAGACCCCACATTAGCTACTATTAAATGTTAGTTTGTTATCTCATTCAGAGGAATGGAAATATCACACAGGTGTAACGGCTCATCTGAATTTTGTGTTTAGCTCTGCAGATGTAATAATAAAATTACGAAACAGAGGAACAGACGCTTACAAAGGGGATCTATATGGCGATTGTATTTCAATAGAGCAGCGAATTTCCAGTGACGGAAGCCGGACATGCAAGCTAAAAAGCAAAACCGGTAATGGTTTTTCCCCATTATTTAATTTCCTCTGGTACAAATTATTATTATTATTATTATTATTATTATTATTATTATTATTATTATTATTGTTTATTTTAAACAATGCAAAAGGATTTAACAATGCAGCATTAATGGGAATGTTTACATGCAAGCCTTTTATTGATGTCCATTCCTGTCATGTCATGCACAAATGTTGCATTGTTGGAAAGGCTAGAAAAGAGAGCCATGAAAAAAAGTTCAAGATGAGAGAGTCGGTGGAGTTGAGTTCATGCTAATTGGCCTATTTTTTCATGTGACAGCACACACACACACACACACACGCACACTTTCATTATGTCTTTTTGCATAGAAACCCTATCTGTAGACCTATTTTAATTAATTGACATGGTTATAATAAACAGCAGGAATGGCATGAAAAAGTTTAAGGTTTTTGCATTTGAGCCGCCCCATTGTCCTGACATGTAATGGCTCTCGGCAGTTCACTACACTAATGGCTCTTCAATCTTTTAAAATTAAATCTCATAATCTATTCCACTATAGTCCATTTCTTAGTGCTTTCATTTTTTTGTCTTGAGTGCAATCTCCTCCTTTTTTAGGACAATTGGTTTCTAATAAAAAGGAAGAACTAATGTCAATTTTGGATCATTTCAACATTCAGGTATGTGAGTGATGTCTACCAGCCAAACTGATAGCTAAATATCAACAGGGTCATTAAATCCCCTGAGATCTTTAACATTTCTAAATGTTACCCATTTCACATTGTATTCTGTGTTGTTTTATTTTATAGGTAGACAACCCAGTTTCAATCCTAAACCAGGAAATGAGTAAACAATTTCTGCATTCAAAAAGTGAAGCAGATAAATACAGGGTAGGGTTTGATGTGGTATCTTGTTTAAAGACATGCCTTAGTGTATTTTTTGTATACATTACTAACTGTCACCATTTAATTCTTGTTCCGTCAAGTTTTTCATGAAAGCAACGTTACTGGAACAGATGAAGAGGGATTACATTCACATCAAGCAAACTAAAGCTGTAACTCGAGACCAAGTAGAAAAGCAAGAAGAGGTAGCAATCTGATTAAGTACATATAGTATAAATACCTTGCCCCAAATACCTTGACTAGGGAATTTTTTAATAGGTCATGAGTCTCTTAAGATAATGAAAAAGGCAAAAGTAATTTTTAGCTATACAATTCTTCATGTTTGCACCGTATTGTCTGGTATCTGTAAACTTAAAAAAAAGTTTTGTAACTATGCAAACTCTGCATTAATGAAGCTGTAATTCATTTTCAGGGCCTAAAGGGTCTTAAACAAAAGTGTTTGCAGAAAAAGGAAAGGTATGAAAATCTGTCATCGATGGATGAAATGAAAAGGAAGCTGGAAGATTTGCAGCAACAGATGGCTTGGTCTCTGGTATGTGGTTTTCGTTGCATGAAGCTGAGACTTCCCACATTTAAAGTTTTACTATTTTTAATGACACCGTGGGACAAAAAGTCATATTTGTTTCCAGGTGATCGAGAAAGAGAGACAGGCACAACTGCTCAAAGAACAGATTGAAAATGAAGAGAAAAACAATAAATATATAGACAAACTAGAACTGTTTCAGGTATGTACAAAACTCCAGAACAAGTCTGAAGCAGACTAACCAATTCAAGTAAATTGAATGTCTATATATAAATGTTTTTTATATGATGACATTCCTCACACCCTGTAATAGTCTTTTGATAACCACTCGAAAATTTAGTGGAATTTAACTTTTTTGATAGATGGAAAATTAGATGATTACTGACACCTCATCTCAAATGTTATCGATTATATGGGATGACAACTTAAGTGTAAAATACGCCTGCTGTGACAATAATCGGTCTTTTGGATTTGGAAGTTGTTTCTGCTCTGCTTCAGACCAAAGTCACGCAAGCTGAGAAGAAGTGTCAGGAAATCCAGCGAAGGTTGGACAAGGCACAAGACGAGGAGGAGTGTCTGCTGGAGGAGTGTCGCAAAGTAAAAGAAGAATTGAAGGCCATGAGCAAAACCCAGAAAGACAGAGAGGTACGCCCGGGACTTTCACCCCATTTCTGATGCATACATCGATGACCATTCACCCCTTTTCCTTTTTCATGGCAGCGTCAAACGGTCAGATTTCTTTTTCCAGCAAATACCGTAATTACGACCTACAAGTAAAATCAAAGGCAACCTGCTAATCGCACTTCACATAATTGTGTTTCAATATATTTGATCAAATGCAGTGCCCTCCATCAGTTGGGACAATAAAGTCGTAATTACGTAATTGTAATTTTGCTGTACACGCGAGGCATGTGAAAATATTATTAAAAGAATATTTGAGACAAAACTACAGAATGTGAACTTTTATTTCTGGCTGTTTCATCACTTACAGTGCTTTGCATAAGTATTCACACGTGTTGGACATTCAGGTTCTTGGATTTAAACCCCCTCAGTTTAGCTTTGGCTGTGTGTTTAGGGTCACATCAAAACAACTAATACCTTATATATTTGCATACATAGACTTCATTGTTCCAGCTGATTTATGCTGAGTAATTAAATCCTAAAGCAGCGTTACGAACTGACAATCGTCATATAACCTGAGCTACAGTTACCGAAATTTTAGCCCTCAAAATACCATAACCATGAATTCAGTTCTTAATAGCAGTACAATGTCTTTCAGTCATTTCAACATCTTTAGACTGGCAAACTCGTTGCTCAGCTGTACTAACTTCAAGCTGAGTTTTAGCAATCTGGTGACCATTCTTCTAAACGTGGTTGGTAATAGTCTCATTTAGGACATCAAGTGCGTTAAACACCACCGGGGGTATACTTTTTCAGATAGCAATATCCTCCACTACTGTTCACATTGTTTCTAGCCATGGGGAATGCTTCTACCCTACTGGTGAAGTAGGCAATCATAATCAATATATATTGTTTACCTTTAGCTTTCCAAAATGGGCCTGCAAAATCCATTTTAATTTGTACAAAAGGAGATACAGGCCATGGCAGTGGTTGTGCTGAAAATTTCACACTCAGACCTGGGCTGCAGCTAAGGCATGTCGGCGTCTTTTCAAAAGTTCTTATAGTGTCATCATAAGCCAACCTGTGATAAAGATGTATCATTGATCCCATGAGGGATTCAGGTAAAATATATATTTTTTCTGAGCCTCGCCAAAAATCATCCTATTTCCCCCTATTTTCCATCCATAACCATTTTTATATTCTGGGGGCAGATTTTTTGTTCGACACTTAGATCGTTGTAGTATGAGATTTTTCAATACATTTTGTATAGTTTGAGTAACAGCTATTTTATATGAATCCTTAGCATTTAGGGCTGCGTCTATTGCTAACTGATCAGCATTTGCATTACCTTTACTGTGCATGTCCTGGTCTTTAGTACGGGCTTTAACTTTGAGCTCTGCTACTTCCAGCCCTTGTATGGCCTGATAAATTCCTGCACCAGTCATTTCGAATTGGGGATCCCTCACCAGTGAGGAAACCCCTATTATCCAAAATACTGTGGCATTCCACTGCATTCTGGACATATATAGAATATATTCACATTTTTTGTGAGGTCATATTGATCAGTAGGCTTTGTAATTCTGCTGCCAAAGTCTTCTGCAAATAGTAGATTGTGACACTTTTATCCCAGCATTCTGGAGGCTGTTGGTGATTTCACTGAAACTTATTTTCGGGTGGTTTTTCAAAGCTCTGGTAATTAACCACTCATCAACAGCTTTCTGTTTTCTTTGGCCGACCTGGTCTTTGCTGATTTCTGAAGACGATTTTAATCTTGACAAAGGCTTAGTGCTGACTTATGATCAAGGTTTTTTTTTAAGTGGTAGACTTACTAGAAGTAATCTTTGACAAATAACATTAATAAATGAAAGGTAGTAAAGAAATACTGCATGTTAATGTGCTTTCATTTTAAACTTTTAACTTGAATTTTTAATTGTTCGACTTTCAGGTTGTCTTCTTTCGTGCCGAAAATAAATTGAAACAATTAGAGAAAGATCAGATTATGCTGCAGGAAAGAATTGAGCTACTAAGGAACAGGTAAGCTGTAGTAGTTGATTTTTTGGACAGATATGTTACGGATAATATTATTTACTTTTTTGCATTTTGCATTGCTTTATCTTCATATGGTGATTTTTAAGCATGTTTTGTCTTGATTTCCATATTAAGAATGTCGAAGACTAATTTTAATATTAAAAAGCCAATCTTACAAAAAGATTTGTAGTTTGCAGCATTTCTGTTCTTGGTTACCATCATTTTAGTTTGTGTATTCTTACCTTGTGATTTTTTTTTTTTTTTTTTTTTTTGTTCGGTTGCATCAGTGGGAGTAACGAGACTGAAGTCTCAAAGTGGCAAGGGAAAATATCAACACTTACTAAGCAGATGGAGGAACATGAGACTGAGGTCACAAAGCTGAATCAGCTGATAAAGGAAAAGCAGCGGGTTGTCCTGAAAGGAAAGGAAGAATTCGACAAGCTGAGGTCATTTCTCACAATGTTTATGGACAAACATTATACACATGTTTGCACACACACACAGGCAGTCAGTCACGGTTACAATTGGATGCATAGGGTGCATTTTGCGTTTAAGAAAAAAAAGAGGATTTGAAAACTGGTTTTGAAGGATAGTTATGTGGGAGACAGTGTCATAGAGCGGTCTGTCATAAAGCCATATTGTATTTAGCTGCGGCCTAACCAGACCAGAATTAATTGCGCCTTTGGTGGTCTTAATGCCTACCTTGTGTGTTTGCATGGGAGGATGTTGAGTCCATAAATAAGCCTGTTACCTGGTGCCGGATTATCTCGTTGATCAGACTGGAAGAGAAACATATCCAGGGGCATGTGGAATCCAATCGGAGGAGGAGAAACCAGCTGATGGCTTGCCGATCGAACCGGCTGAAGAGATTTGGGGATCGCACACCAGAGCTGCTGGAGGCGGTCGATGAAGCGCATACCCAAGGACGTTTTCTCAAAAAACCTGTTGGGCCTATAGGTGTTTACTGTGTATCAAATGTATTACAATGAGTTTTACAAAGCATATATTTTTACTGTTTGCAAAAGGATTATACTAATCTATGCATTCTATTGCTAGAATAAATTACACACAACCCAAATGACTATAATATGACCTTTAATCTTTTTTGACTGAGATAATAAATGCATTAGCATAAATGGATAAATGATAAGAATAATAATAACTGATTAAAGGCCGCTCCTTCAAAACATACTCTTGCAATTACTCGTATAAATTTCAACTTTAGGTGCCTGCATCAGCCTGAAGGATCCCACTCTAGCTCTGGCTGTGGAAAGCTGCCTGCAGGTCTTCATGAGAACTTTCTGCTGTGATAATTACGAAGACGAGAGGATCCTGCAGGAGCTAATGTCTCAGCACTTCCCAAAAGGCAGTCGGCCTCAGATCATTGTCATCCCTTTCATAGATCATGTGTACAACACACAAGGACGGTAAGCGTTCACTTCTTTCAAAATAACTATTGTCTATCAATATTCAAATTTCATACTGGGACAAGATCATTGAAGTTAAAGCTTCCCATGATTAAATTAAGTTGATTTTGTGGAGACCATCAGAAACAAATGAGCATTAGAATTCATTAGAAAACTGCTGAGCTAATTTCCTTGTTGTGTAATGCCAATAACAATTGTATGTATTTGAATGCCCTTTTCAGTGGTGTGAATCACCCAGAATTCCCTTCCGTGCTCGACACTCTCGACATATCAAGTCCCGTCATTGCCAACTGTCTGATTGATATGAGGAGCATTGAGACTGTGCTGGTTATCAAAGTAAGAAAGTACTCTACTTTAGTAGTAATGTATTTAAACCACGAAAATACAAAACATTACCCACATAATTTTTATATGATTAATTGCTATTGAGTACAAACACTTTCTCTCAGCCTGAATCTGAATCCAACAAAGTCACTGACAATTAGTTCCATGCTGGTCTTTGCTTCTGAGAAAGTGTAGTGTGAGTAATTTTGTCCAAGCACCGATATTCCCATGACTCTCATTGTTAAGGACAGCAATAAAGCCCGACAAATCATGCAAACCGGCAGTCCCCCCAGAAACTGCCGGGAGGCGTTTACTGGAGATGGAGACCAGGTTTTTGCCTGTCGCTACTACTCCTCTGAGTCCCGTATAGCCAAGTATCTTGTAGGAGACCTAGAAGCGGAAATCAGGTAGGGGAATCATTTACGTGAACGCACTCCCAATTCAGTAACTGATGATACATTTTCTTTTTGCTTTCAATTCCTCCAATAGATTTTCAAGTACTAGACCGGAAATATATGCCTTAAAAAGTACACACAATAAAATGCAAATAATGTATGATTTCATCAAAAATAATGTATTGCTTTAGAATTTTATCATTGCATTTTTTTCAGACTGATAGAGTCGGAGTTGGAGAACAAAACGGCCCAGCTCACGAGGTTTCAAGTCCACTCAACTTCTATGATCCGAAGCATTCAGTCCATGGAGAGGGAGTTGCAGAGTCTGATTGTAAAATTGAAGAAGAATCAGGTAATCTCACCCACTGTAAAAAAAATAAAAATAAAAAAAAGGAAAATCCACTACACTCTTTTACTTTCTTTCCCTGTTTTGTTTAAATTAGACGAATTGATGGAAAAAAAAATTAAGACAATCATATTGCTGAAGCCATATATACACAGTCGTGTAACCGCAATCAATAAACACAACAGTTTCTGACTGTTCCAGTCTTTTTTTGTACTAGATTAGTTTTAACAGTGCAGGTATACAGTAGTGAACAGTCTGTTAGGAGCAGCTGAATACAACATTAGCAGTGTCGTAGGAAGCGCTCTAAACAGAAAACATAAATCCTTGAAGTGCTATGGGACATAATGATCCCCAAAGATCAAACTCTCATATACGTGCTGTATTTATATAGTATTTTGCTGCTACCAAAGCTGTTAACTGTTTTTAAAGTCTTGGGGGAAAATCAAGCCATCTATGGAATTAATAGCTAGCTGCTGTTTTGAAGAAATCAATACTGTTTGAGCATCGATGATGTTGTTTATTCCTCTGTCAAAACAATGTCAGGCGCTCATTTGAATGACTATTTAACATTTCTTTGTGATGGATGGTGTATTTTCTTCGGGTACGATTGAAAGACATTGATTGATGCTGTTGTTTAAAGAACTGCGTGTCATGTGTTTCCTTTGCAGACTTCCCTTAACCAAGTCAAGGCCCAAATAACAGAGCTGGAGAACATGGCGGAATCTCAGACCGCTGACATCAGTTCTTTGGTGAAGGGTCTTTAAGGCTATACTGTATCAGTCATGGTCTTTACTGCTGACCCGATGTTTACTGCATTAGATGTTTAATAGTTTATATTTACTCAAAATGATCAATAGGAAGAAGAGGCAGAGGATAATCGCCAGAAAATTGATTCTGAAAAGCTTAATGTGAATGAAGCAAAGAGAGAGCTGGACAAGATAAAAAAACTTCTCATAGATACTGATGCCAAGCACCGTGACCTCAGAAATAAAATGGAGCAATTGGTTGAGGAGACTGAGCCAGTTAAGGTAAGAATGACCCTTACATTATTAAAATATTTCAATCAACTATTTCTTATTGTAAATCTATGAGATTCCATTAGAATGGCTTTGTGGACTCTAATAAAACATTTGAAACATCAAAAAGCAAATGTGGTCTTATCATAAGCTTATTTATGGTAAAATGAGCAAGATGCATCCCTCTAATAAGAAAGTTTTCAGACATTAATGTTAATGGTTTGATTCAGAATTATTCAGTAACAACTTGTGTTGCGTGCTTCAATGACCATCATTAGAGTACTGTGTCACACAGTTTGCAAATGCAAAATGCAAATGCCTCTGGATTAAGTTAGTTGAGCTGGTACTAGTGCGAAAAGCATTTGAAAGTCATGTAGATTTGTGGACTAACTTTTCTAGGAGATCTGGCCTTAATGACCCTTTTTGACTTTGGTTTTTGTCTTGCCCCTGATGTACTTATTACTAAAGAAACAGCATTTTATTTTGGTGCTTCTTTTGTTGTTTGGTGTGCAGTGTAATCAAAAATTGCCTATTTAGTTAACTCAATCTAAAGGGACTATTAGAGTCAGCTGTTTTGAGTACTTTGGTAAACAAACAAGCCTTTTTTTGGCCGGCCCTATCCAATATCAATCTGAAAAACTTTGACCTCCGTCAACAGTTGTTGATGCTTACTAAACTAGAAAGGGTTAGCGTCCAAATGGAGAAAGTTTGGGACAATAGTGAATCTTCCCAGGAGTGGCCCTCCTGACAATATCTCTCCATAAAAGGCTTTAAAAAATCTTTCAAGATGTCACAAAGAACCTTAGAACTTCCATGGATCTTTAGACCTCTCCCACTCCGGTTAAGGTGTTCATGAACCACCGTCAGAAAGACACTGTCCAAAAATGACTAGCAAGGCAGAAACCACTGCACACTAAAAGGAATAAAAATGCTCGTTTCAATTTTGAAAAAAAGCTCATCGTGCCTTCTGAAAAAATGCAATATAGACGGATTAGGATGTCTGGATTAGACTTTTTTTGTCCCTACATGTCTGGTGAAAACATTACATAATTTTACTGTAAGAACCTCTTACCAACAGCCGAGAATATCAAAACACACAAGCAAGTCCATATCAGAACAGTTGAAATTAAAATTTTTGTCAAAATGCAGACCTAAACAAAACCTGAAACGAGCAGTCCATGCTCAAAAACCTACAAACGTCTGCATGGATTAGTGGGCCAAAATTTCTCCACAGCACTGCAAGAGACTAATCAGTAGCCACAGGATGTGTTTGGTTGCAGTTATATCTGCTAAAGGTGGTGTAACCAGTTATTGAGTCCAAGAGGGCGATTAAATTTTCACACGGGTCATTGGGTGTTGCTTTTAAAGCTTTTATTAAAAGCACTTTTTTATGTACGATACTGATCACCATACTGTAACCTTGAGGATCTGCCGATATCGATACTAATCCGATACCATCTTTTCCCCTCTTTTAAACAGCTAAGTTGTTAAGAATACATTTGTTTGGATGCCCTTTGCTTAACCTAACCATCTATAAAACATTGTTCAAACTGTCCTAAAGGGAAAAATGCATAGCCCACAACATGAGTCATTTGCTGTACTGCTACTTCTTTTTAGTTCAACTTTTAGCATCATTTTTGATTGGTCAGAACCATTCAAAACATTAAAAATGAAATTTAAAGTGCAACTTTGTGCAAAAGTTTAAATCTGAGTATTTAGAATAAAGAAAAAATTATAATTCCAGTGTAAAATACTGGATATTAATCAACACTTAATGTAGCCTATATGACATGGCAAAAATAATTTGCAATGTAGACTTTAAATAAATAAATACAGTACTGTAGACATGGCAGCTTGAATCACTCTCAACAACTAGGTTTTTTTTTGTTACCCCTAAGATCAAGTTATACCTAATATACCTAAAACCTCTAAGGTTTCTTTCACATGCTTGTACGTATTTGGGATAATTTTTGGGATAAGAGATTAAATGCGGGTTTGACAATGTGTAGCGAGGCTCCAAATGTTCGATTAAGCGTCGAAAAACCCACATTTTCAACAACGGAAAGGGGTTGGTCATCCAGCACAATGAATTCAGCGACCTTTGCCGTCATCAGCTTTGCTTGGTTGCAGTCAGTGGGGAATTTCTGATGCGTCCGGATTGTTTCCTGCAAAGTTTGTTGTTGTGGCACACTTTCCTTCTTGGCACGCGTTGACTGTACAAATTTGGCATACTCTTTTCCATGAGGCTTCTGCAAGTGTTTAATCAAGTTTGTGGTGTTGAAACTTCCAACGCTGCTGCCCACCCTCGAAACACTCGTTTTTGCTTAAACTCGGCTGTTTTGCTTTTTTTTCCCTTGAGCTTAAAATAACTGTACACGGCTCAAGCGATGATGGCGCTGCAGACTCTATGGCGTCAGATTTATGTCAAAAGTCACGAGCGCATAAACAGTACTCACCAGGAAGTTATATTTGCTCCCCTGTAAATGGGGAAACTCCCCTGTGGAGAAGCTGGGTGAGGTGGTTTACCTGATCAGGTTGGCAGGAACGAGGAAAGTATTAGTCCACTGAAGCAGGTCGGTGCCCTACAGAGGCGATACGGCTACAGAGAACCATTCCTTTCGTTGAGGCTACAGGGGCAGAAAGAGTTGGTGAGGCAATACGTCTCACCATGATCTACTTAAGGGGGGTCTGGGCGGTGTTGCTATGCCAAAAAAAAAAAAATCAAGGTTGGCAGATCTGAAAATGAAAAATCTAGGAATGTACAGTAATGTCTTGTCTAAACATCATCTCTCCTGCTACAAAAACATTGTGTTGCCAACTATTAGGTCTAGCTTACTAGTAAAAAACTTAACGAAATACAAGAAGAATACACTGCCAAATTAAAATAAATCCAGCCTAAGGGCATATTCCACAGAGCATTTTTTAAAACGCCGGCATTATTTTTTTAAATGGCTCAACATTTGCTTAAAAGTAGCGCCCATCCATGTCACTTTAATACCAACTGATCAATCAGATCGTTGGAGTTAGAAAAATAGAGTTAAAGTTAATTTTGTCGGTTAATTTTGTTGTTCAGATAATGTATGCCAGTATATTACAATATATACAGCACAGTACAATACCCAGCACAAAAAAGCCAACCACTGTTGAAGTGCTCCATACAGCAATGTCAGAATGCCAGAACACAGGAAAATTCATAGACTTAAAGTTGGGGGGATTTCCACCAATCTTATATATTTATCTGATAAAAACCCCACAACCACACACAGAAACCATACAAAAACTTAACTGGAGTTACTGTTTAACAAAGAGCCACTGTCTGGATTGAAAATTGATATTATTGTATGATTTAAAAGTAAATTTCTCAATACACCTTTGCTTTTACAACAGACATACAAATATAAATATGTCTCTGTTGTAACTTCCTTCAAAGCTTTCGAACTGTTTAGGAAAAGCTTGTTTAACTCTTGAGGTGAAATTTTTTTTGGAAATATTTTTTTGTTGTTTTTTTCTTTTTTTGGTCAAACCCTAAAATAGGCTTTAAAGTGAATGCGTTTGTTCTAAACTGTTATTATTTTTGAATAGGAGGAACTTGTGAGGGCAGAGGCGGAATGTAATAAAGTTGAATGTGCTCTGAAGATTTCGGAGAAAAAGCAAAAGGATTGCGAAGACAATATACAAGATATGAAAAATGAGCTGGCTTTCAAAGAAGTAGTCATACAGGTACCAAGTTCCCATTGAATACACTGGAATATTGACAATGACTACACAGCTGTTTATTGACTGCAAACCTACATTCCTATGCTGCTGTTTTCGCTAATGTAGCCAAATGCATTGCCCTCCGTTCGTTCATCAGGAATTTCAGACAAAAGCCCAGAAGTTATGCCCACAACGCCTGCAAGTTGAGCGTAGTGCCAAGAGCATTGACTCCGAAATAAACAGACTGCGCGACAGGATTGACGCAGAACAGAGGAACCATGGGAACCAGGAGCAGATAGTCAGGTACTGCTGAGCAAGATACATTAAAACCCCAGCCTTCTTTCTGCTTTTTCATATTCACTTACCTTCCAGTTATCTTTACATCAACACTAAGAACGTCTTGATTGTTAAAGTCAGTTCACTAATTCTTGCACTATTGTGGGGGAACAAGGTTGTGAAAGGCAAAGAGAGATCAAATCTTTAGGTCAACAGTATGGCTTTTTTTAAATGAAGGTATCATAGTTACTGTGTAACCCTGATACTGTGTTACTGAGTTCTAAGTTAGGCAGTTTCAGATTTAATTTTATTTATGCAGAGATGTTGTACTCTAGGTAGAGGATTTGAGGATCTCAGCAGTCATATACAAAGACATGTAGTATAGGTAGTCAGTTTTGCATTCGCAGTTTTTAATGGATTATTTTGTCGACAATATTGCGTGCAGTGAAAACAAATTTAAAGATTTTACATCGCATCGAGGCCAGAGTGAAGCAGGAAGTGGGAAGTATGTGGTTTGTTTGTGACCGTTTTTTCAGTGGTTGAACATCACAGGAAAAAATAGTCAGTGTGACCATGTCTGTGTGTGTGTATGTAGAGAGTAGTGTAGTTTCTCTGCCTGAAAACCCAGTGGCCAACAGTTAGTGGTTTATGATTCTATAGGTTACCTTGTATGGAATTTTTTTTTTTTCTGTTCTAGGAAATTTGGTGCTGTTAAAATTGCACAAGATATTAACTGTTGTTTTGAGAGTGTGAAAAGTTTAATTCTGCATGCTATTTTCTGCCAGAATTTCTTAAGCCTATTGAATGTAAAGGGTGTTGGCAAAAGAAGAAGCAACAATTTGGATCACTGGCAGAAGCTGGTCATGAGGGCCACGTGCCAGCTTTATTTAAGGGCCCCACTCCCATCCTCACTGAAAAACACACTAAACTCTATTGAATAGGCTATATATGATTTCTTTGGGGTAAGTCTGCGAAATGGGCCTGGCGTAATAAATTAAAGCAAACAACGTAGTAATCAGATCTAAGGGCGTATCTTAAGCTACTTCCACTACTTGTTCAGTGCGAACAGAGCTCAAAACTGCAGCGCCAGAATGCACAATACACTGAACAGACCGTGGAGGAAACCAACACGCGATCCCAGCTTGATAGAATTACTCATGAATTGGCAGACCCTCTGCCCTCACCACCATGCACTGGCCCCTCTAGTTGCACCACCGATTTGGACACCGCTACTCTGCATACTGGTTAAGAAAGAAAACATAACAAAAAGAACAAAGGAGAAGGAGAGTGAGATGTGTCAATCTTTATGACATTTCTTTTTAATAAAGTGCAGAATCGACTGTTAGAATAACAATTGTATTTTAGACCTCTGTTTGGTGATGTTTTAGAATATTAAATTTAAAGACTGCTGCACCCTGTATCGATAGTTTACCTTTATTCTTATTTTTCTACTTAAATTAATTAAAAAAACAGTACATTTATACTTTTACTCATGTGCGTTATGTCCACATAACTTCTACTTTTGCTTAAGCACAGAAATTCATTATTTTTCCTCTGATAATAACAAAATTCAAAGTTAAGAACTTCCAGCACAAAAAATAAGTGAGACAGTGCTCTTCACGAATTTTCAGTGACTGACCTGTGGTGAGTAGTTGGTGCATGTTCCTGTGTGCAGATGTAATTATACATATTCAGTTCTTCAAATTATATATGAATATGGCTTGTATGCATACATTTGCCCCTGTTCCAGAGAGTTTACTGAGGCACTAGAAAACTACCGGAGAAACGCCAGCCAAGTGAGAGATTTGAAGAGGTTCATTGATCAGCTTGAGAACATCATGAACGATCGTCAGGCTCGTTACAAAACCATGCGTCGGTAATGCTGATTAATCCAATGACTGAAGTAATGATCATCTGTTTATGAGAGTTTTGAATGTGTGTCATGTACGGATAGTTTGATTTCACAGCACGTTTGTAGTCTCCAGTCCTGTGCAATCACTCGTGTCCCTGCTCATTCAGACTAGCCGTCAGAAACAGCTATAAAATATGCGGGATCGACAAAAGACCGTTGTTTGGGAATAACAAAAGTACTAGTTGCTCCTGAAGGAAAGCAATCAAATTGTTAGCCTTAACCATGATGATGTGATATTTCTTTCTGAATTTGTTTTGACAGGTCTCTCTCAGTGAGATGCAAGCTATACTTCAATGATTTCCTGATAAAGCTACACTGCTGTGGATCTATGATGTTTGACCATAATAACGAGACCCTCTCTATTTCAGTAAGCTTCTTTTAGTCACAGTGTGTGTCTTACCGTTATATTTATGCTTTTACTTTAATGTATATTCGCACGTCTTCCCAAAAGATGGTGAAAAGCGGTTACTTTATCATGCATTAGCTGCGACTGCTTAAAAACACCTACCTACTGCCTAAAACAATCGGTGAGCATTTCACTCAGCAGATTATTGTACTGAATGTCTCACTAGATGGTTTCTATGGTGACTTAATTGTCCTTGCCAGGAGTATTATAGATTATATAGATTGTCGTTAGCGTCCCACTGTTTTATTATAGGTGGAATCGTTCCCTTGGGAAGTCAACTATATTTGGCTTGTATGAACACACCTGTGTTTTTTACCCATCCAATACATGAATGTTGTGTAGGTGAAGCCACCGGGACAGGAAGACGATGACCTGAGTAACATCCGTTCACTCTCTGGGGGCGAGCGTTCATTTTCCACCGTTTGTTTTATTCTCGCCCTGTGGGAAATCACTGAGTCACCCTTCAGGTGTCTCGATGAGTTTGACGTCTACATGGTGAGCTGAAATTGTCATTATCTGAGAAAAAACTTTTTTTTTTCTGTAAATAGAGACTTTTAAATTTGCGCAGGAGAGCACAGGGTTAGGGTTAATTACCTTCTCCTGCCAATAGAAGGTTAATTTGTTGGGCAAGTCATGTAGTTCTGGAGACTGGTCCATTAATTTCACTGTTCCCCTTGCTGTGCCACAGGGAGAAAAATTTTAAATGTTTGGATATTCCAAAAAAAATTACATATAATACATTGGTTAAAACACACACACTTACTAATAGTAGGACAGGAAATGGGTTTCGGGTTTTATTTGTTTGCTGTAATATGAACTAAATCGTTAAATATAAAAATAAAATCCACCCACAATCCTCCCTTACGCAGGACATGCATAATCGTCGTGTCTCCATGGACTTGCTCCTGGGTCTGTCCGAACGACAGCATCTACGTCAATTCATTTTCATCACTCCTCAGAGCACCAAGTAATTCTTTAAATTAGTTTTTTCTTCTTAAATTAGTATAGTTGTCTATACTAAAACCTTCCATATACATCACTTATAAAAGTTGATTATTTGGCTTTATGAAGTAATTTGTTACCGTTCGCTAGTTCAGAGTGTTTATTTGTTTAATGGTAATGCTGCAAACTACATTTTAATCTAATTTTTGAAGAACATGTGTAATAATTTTTTGTCATACAGCTCCTTGCCCAAGAGTGACCTGATTAAAGTCCACCAGCTTCAGGACCCTGAGAGAAGCCAAAGCCAGGCAGGAGATGAGGAAGAGGAACACCAGTAATGTCACACGTGCCAAATAAACGAGCATGTTCATTCAATACGAGAAATGCTTTGCCAAAAAATGCAAAAAGAACTCTATGCTCACCATTGCTAGCTAAAGTCAAGTTAAAGTTAAATTCATTCAAAAGTCAGAATCAATGATTTTTTTTTTCTTTGGCACTGTGAGTTTTTAGTTCGTAGGACTAGTACTAGTACTTAGATTTTTCATTTACCCACCAATGCGCTTCCCTGCCTGAGATAAGGACCGGTTTAAATCCCAGAGCTACGCACTTCTTGCACCTGTCGTTTTTTTGTGTTGGGTTTTTTGTGCTCTGGGTTCTCATTGGTTCCTCCGTTATTTTAATCTGATGTTGATGTTTGAGTATTTTTTGAGTTGATCTCTAACCTTTGTACTAAAGTGATGGATTCCGATGTTCACTGACTCGCTATAACTGAAATACTGAAATCAGTCTTTCCATTGTTTTATAATGTTTGTAAATGTTTGCATTGTCATATGTAAGAGCTTTTGTACACTGTATCTGTCAATAATGTCCACATTGTTTTTATTAAATCTTTTTCTGTAAGAGTAAGGGCCAGGCCAGATCAAAACATAGTTGTGGAGTTTCCCGGGATTAAAACATAAGAAAAAAAAATGGCATGCAAAATTAAAGGGGACAAAATCCAAAATTGGGATGGATAATTTGTGATGAAAAACCACACGTGATAGTGGTTTGATTTGGTCAGGCCCTAAATCTCTGGTATTAAAGAGGAAACTTAAACATGAACATTTCACACATTTAACATAGGGGAATTTTATGACCAGGCCAAACAGGCTGCTGTTTCCCTTCTAACCCCCTGAAAAAAAACCAGGAAAGCCTCATCGTACAGTAACAATAGCCATAAAGAGACCAGGAGAGACTAATCCTGCACTAACAATGGTCCCAAAGAAACCAGGAGAGCCTAATTATGCAGTAACAATAGCCCTAAAGACACAGGAGAGCCTAATTATGCAGTAACAATAGCCCCAATAACACCAGTAGAAATTTCTATCTGGCTGTGTATTCATTCCACTGTTTACTTAATTATTCCTTTCTTGCGTGATCTTTGTCTCCAGCGTGCTTTCATGCATCGGTGGTGTTGTGGAATAACTCATGATTTCATTAATTCACGGCTCACCGTGATTTTTCATGCGTTTGTGTTGTTTTTGTAATTACTCATTTTCATTCGTTCACCATGATTTTTCCTCCTAGTACCTGCTTTGTGGAGCTCTTCTGTGTTAGTAATCACTTTAGTAAGGACTGTGGCCAAGAACTATCGAATTGGCCTGCTGAAATCATTTTAAAATCCTTTGGCTGTTAAGCTATTAACACTTGCCTTATGTCAAACCAGACTTGATTTGGTAAAAACCTGACTTAGTTCTTAATCTGAATTGCATCAGTAAATATCCATCTATATAAAGGATAAATGGATAGTTGTGTACGTCGTTCCGGATAAAAGTGTCTGCTAACAAACTTAAAATATTACAAACTATTGTAATATAACCTGGAATAAACACATTCTATCGAAAGCACACACCTCGAGAAAACAGCCCATATATAATTTTATTAGTTTAAACCACAACACTAGAAGTAGTGCAACACTGTCAGAAGGGTCACAATGCATGCTACATGTATATTTTAAAAAGTCTTCACGTTATCAGTTAGCTGCTTGTTTGAATTTGGTATTGCCTTTTATTTAGTTATTTTAGAATGAATAGTCACGGCAGGAGCAAGACTCTGAGGTTTTGAAAAAAGACCCAGCCTGTCAGCAAGGAAGGTATTAACGTTGTATAAATTCTTAATTGGACCAATCTATGTAAAAGTCTGTACTGCGCCACCACATTACCCCTTTCGGTTTGGAGAAAGAAAAAAAACGAGACAGGTTAAATGTCAAGTGCCCTCAGTAAAAGCGAATTTTGCAGATAGGTCACACTTTTAATTTGAGAATAATCTACCACTTGTACTACTATTCATCTGGTCTGGCCTGGTCCATTGGAAACTGATTTGAGAAGTAAATGATAACAAATTTACTAATGGCCAGTGTCTTGCCATGCAAAGCTTTAAATCGACAGGAGGTCTGGGTTAATTTGGACAAACCACGTCATCCCAAAACATCTCGGGAAAGCCGCTTTGCAACGCACAGGTCCCCTATGTTTTACAACTCAACAAGGATCAAGGACTTGGCCAAAGAATCCACCTATTGGGGGCGATTCCTTGAAAATGTGTTTTGGTAAATTGATCATTTTAGAAACACAGATATAGTACTACTTACCAGTAAACATGCTCTTAAAGTTATCAAGTAAAGGCTTCATGAATATTCATCCTCTACAGCAATACTAGAACATCTGACAAGGCTTCGTCTTGGTTTGATCTCGAGGATGCAAAATGAGAGTTTCTTTTCAAAGCAGAACCTAAAGGCATGCAGATAAATTACATTTACATTTCACAGTACAAGAACATGGATGAATAGAAATTCATCTTATGCCTTTTCAGATCTATCAAGAATGCATACATGGTTAATTAGGAACAGTTAAATTACCATGTGAATTTGGTTCTGTTAACACAGCTTGGTGTATAAAACAGCAAGCATCAGCTAACACGGGCAGTAAGGACTGTATTGACGCATACATACACAGGTGTTTGTAAATTGTTTAGCAAATAACATTCTCATGCATACAAGTGTCTCAAACACAAGAAATGCTTCCATTGGGAGATAGTCCAAGCACTGATTTTTTTTTGGAAGTAGATGTAAACTGACTTAAACATTAAACTTCTGTCCAGTCCATAATGTTTAAACATATTAAGCACATGCTCATTTCTGCATTTCACACTGCAGAAGTAATACGATGGAAGGGTCACTCTTGGCAGCCTCTTTGAACTCGTCTAGTGAGATTTGGTCGTCGTTGTTCTTATCCATCTTACTGAAGATCCTGTCCACTCGCTGCTCCGGTGTGAGCCCATCCTCATTCATCTTCATCATAATGACCGTGCCCACCATTTTATAAATGGCCTTCACAAAAACATGGAACAAAAACATCACCACTAAAGGAGTATTACAGCGCTTGTGTTTAGTCTTTCATTTTTGATTAAACTAGATGCAAAACTGATACAGTGAATACAGGAAAGTTGCGTGAGCTTAAATGATCTAGTTCTGAAGATACAGTATTCAGATGGTTAGCTTGCTTTAATACAATCTAATGAGAAAATATGAGCTCTGGTTTTAGTTCACCACTGTAACTTTTTATGTATACTTTCTAGCTGGAATTGCCAAGGGTAATAAAAAAAATAACGTATAATATCCAATAGTTAAGCTTTATTAACTGAACATCTGTCCTTATCATGATTATCTACATTTATTTGGCAGATGTACCAAAAAGTTGACTCTTGTATAATTAGTAACTTACATGTAAATTCATCATTTACTTTAATAGCATAGTGTAAGTTAACACATTGAGGTCAGAGTACCTCGATGATCTCCAGCATTTCCACTCGTGTGATTTTTCCATCACCATCCAGGTCGTACATGTTGAAGGCCCAGTTCAGCTTCTGCTCAAAGCTGCCCCGTGATGTGATGGACAGGGCACAGATGAACTCTCTGAAGTCAATGGTGCCATCCCCATTTTTGTCAAAGGTTCTGAAGGCGTGCTGGGCGAACTTGGAGGCGTCGCCATATGGGAAAAACTGCAAAAGGGGTAAAAATGGTTTTATATCGCCCGTTTTTTGTCTTCTTGTTAAGGAAATTATTGATCAATACATTTTCTTTCCAAATGGGTACATGTGAAGTGTGCATTTTATAGTGTTTTCTCACAAATTTCTGAATCGACAATTGTGCCAATGCATCTCGGTTCGTCGCCTTGAATCCTGCCACCAGACATGAGAAGTGTGAGGAAGTGGTAGGACTGGTCTCCACTGATCCAGCCGCCATTGACCGGCGGCTGGATCACAGCAGCTTGGGAGGTTCAGCACTGATAGGAGGAAAGTCACTTCCCTCTTAATATTCCCACGCAAATTGTTTTTTCTTTTCTTTTCCTGTATAGTCAACACTGGGAACATGTTTTAGTGCATGGCCATGTGTCGTTTAGTGTGTTGTTCACACATACTGCTTCATGTGGTACATTTGCTTACTTGAAAGTCAGTCTATTGGTAAATTCTTAATCAAAGGTTAACAACATATACCAATTGTCACTCTCTAAAAGGTAAATTTTGTGAAATAATCACCTGACTTAATAAGATTTCCAATCATATAAAATATTGAAAAAAAGTTTTCAGCTTAATTCAGCCTCATTATGACCTAAAATCTTAGAATAATATAAATAAAGTAAAGCTATATTCTGAAAAAAAAAAGTATTTTTCCAGCATTTTAATAGTCTTGTTTGGCCGAGGACAGGCAACACCCACAAGCCCTGGGGATTGCCCTGAACGGGATGGTGGACAGCCAAGACGGACAGACGGAGTCCCCCGTAAAAAGACCTTGCTGTTGCGCACCTCAGAGTGGTTCCACTAATGGCACCAACAATCAAAAGGTACATTATGAGAAACAGCAGTGCTGGTTCAGGGAGGAGGGTTAGACTGAAAAGTTGTGTGCTTCTGTTGAGTGTTTGGACTTTTAACTGGTTTGTTCAAAAAGTTCAGAAAGCTTGTGTTTATTTTGATTTTATTATTTTAGTTTTATTCTGGTTTCTCCAATGTGGGCTGTTTATTTGAGTTTTTCCTAGTTTGATTAAGTCCTTGTTTTGTTCGGAATAAATGATGCAGAATAAAAGACGTAAACCCTCACCCTGTGTCTCCATCTCTGGCCGCTCTAAGACTGGGCACGCCCTGGTGTGCTACATCCAGCCTCATGTCAATGTTCATACAGTGACAATAAAGGACTGACTACTGCTAACATTGAACTCAAACTCAAACCAGGAGCAGCCCTGCTGCATTTACCAGCATGCACTTCTTTCAGCCTGTATGTAGTGAGTGGGGCCAGCCACACTGCCCGTTGTCACTGCTTAATACTGCGATGTAAGGGGTTTCAAAAAGGCATAATCTGAGCCACCTAATTTAGGCTCCTGACGTGGGGTTTCCTGAAGCACTTGAAGGTCATGGAGGGCTAATGCTCCAAGACTTGTTTGCTGAGACCTCAGATTAGGATATCTTGAGAATTACTGTGAAAATATATACTGTTTATAGTATTTCGTGATGACATTTTACCAAAATCGATCTTTCTAAACCTGTTCCCTGTATTTGTCTATCATCCAGGCCCATTTTACATCATATGGCTTACCTTTTCACTGCTAATCTAAGAGAATTAGTGAAATTGTCAAATTTGTGTAAGAAAACGGTAAGTAATTTGCTTTCTAGTTGAGCAAAACAGATGTAAAAAAAACTGTCAATGTAATTCAGGCAACCAAGTAACAAAATCATCTGTCAGATGATGTAAGCATTTCCCTGATATAAACTAAGCAGCCCCACACATGAATAGGCTGAGACAAAGGTCCATGTGGAAGCTTCTGGACAGTTCTGGAAGTGCAGTGACTGGCAGAGTCCATCCCAAATTGGGGTGTGTTGTTAATGGTAATGTAAATCTAACTTCAGTCACCAGTCAATAAAGCTATTTCACATTATTGGAAAGCTAAGCTATTTGTTAATATTCCAGCATTTATAAACAATAATTACTAGGGATAAATGTTAATATAAATGTAATAGAAAGGACAAACAGTAGCCAAACTTTCAAAATAGAGAAATACATAGTACATAATCATTCAAAACCGAAATACTTCACAATAGTTAATAGTTAAATATTTAAAAGTCTCTCCATAATTTTTGATTTTATATCAATAAGTACATTCCATGTTCCAGACAGATTTCACACGTCCCTAGACGAAGTAACTGCACACCTACTTTGACATACAACTGCTGGAACTCTTCTAGGTTGAGTCTACCGCTTGGGCAGTCCTTCAGGAACCCCTTGTACCACTGTTTGAGCTCATATTCGTTAAATTCTGTACTCTTGACCAGGTCCTCCATCACCTCGGGGGTCAGCTTGCTGTTCTGTTTCCCCATGGTTTCTGCAGAAAGCAAATTACATTTGAACATTTGAAACATTTGAAAGCGTGTACATATATATAGAAGCATATCTGTGGTTTCTGACTAGGATTGAAGTGAATGCGGTAAGCCATGTGAGAAAAGGCTTGGACGAGGAGACTCGTTTTTACATCCGGCGCTGTAAAGGCATTATCTGCATATCAAGGTTAATGATGCCGTATTTTTAAAAGGATCAGTGTTGGTGTCATGGGTTTGTGGAAGAATAGGCAGTGAACTCTGTAAAGCAATCCAAAAGGGACTGACATTTTCTGACTGACATCAACTGTTTTGGTCCAGCCCCAACTTCCCCGATCAATTCAGCTCATCTGACATTTAACCCCCTGAAATATACACACTTTCCCTCTGTTCCCACATCCCTCCAGTGGCTGCCTGTTGCAGCAGGAACAAGTTTTAAACGCAGTAGCACTGACCAAGTTAGAACTGCCATTGGCTGCATTCTGTTACAATCTTTCCAGGCTTTGCCCCTGTTTTACTTCCATTGCAACATGTAACTGTAACCTGTAGAATATATGACTGAAGTGTTGCACAAAGTCCTTTTTCACCTTCCTCCATTATTTTTACAATATAATGTAGAACTACTTGTACCTTAATGTAACCAAGTGCAGCTTAGTTTGCTAAATTAAACTCAAGTACTGTATAGCCAAAAATTATTAAAGTGGCTATTGGTGTTTGTGGGATTGTCTGTGTTACCCAATCAGCGGTATGGTCCATGAATGCTTGTCATTTTAAGAGTAACCAAATGGAGCTGCACTGGAGATGGAATAGAGTAATGGATCTCAGTTCTGATAAAAATTATTTGTGCGACAAAAAAAATAATATATTTTTAGTTGTTCAGAATATTGTACAACCAAAATAAACAGACTTGAAAATGATCTCTACTCTCTGGTTTCATTTCACTAGCACCCTGAAAAGAAATCAGTAAGGTCGATTGCACCCTCTCTTGCCCTATTAGACTGTAATTGGATTTGCTTTGGCTTGTTTAACCTTACAATACATGTCTGCTTCGAGCACAATGCCCTGACTGCATTTAACTCCTTACAAACAGCAGAACTGGTGGTACAGCCTTCACTCTGATAGAGTTTCTGCTATGGAAAACCGCATTTGGTTTGGCAATCAGAGCATCGACACCAGGACGTAGACATTGTTACACATTATCATCTATTTACCTTAATTCAGATAGTTTTACTGGATTTCACCCCAGCAAGGGGTCAGGGAATAATTTATAAATATCAATCTCAAATACAATTTCTATCTACATTTCTATTCCACGCTATGGAAATTATGGCTTAGGAAAATTTCCAAATTTGCAAAAACCTGGCCCAAGAAAATCAGCTATACTAAACCAATTTCTCTCGATAAAAATGTATTATTGCACCAGTTTCCGTTCCAATTATACAATATACAATAACTATAATGTTAGACATGTGATTGTTAGGTACACTTGTTCTGGGAGGTTGGTGTGAAAATTATGAAATTGTTAATAAAACCATACAGTAATACACTTTTGTGTAAAATTCATGAATTTTTAAAGCCAACTAAGACAACTTAAACAAGCTATAAGATTTATAACCGGTTGTCCTTGCCCAATGTACCATTAAAGCAATCTGCAACATTGTGCGGTCGTGGGACAAATTTTGAGAGCTCAGTGCAGGTACGGGCGGGAGGACAGAGATGTGTTTGCGGGAGCGGGAGAAAGAGAGGATTTGCCTCCCGCAAAATATGTGTGTGTGTGTGTGTGTGTGTGTTTCAAATGAAATGTAAACATGATGAATGTTGCCTACATAATTCAGTTTGTGCTCGAGATGGTGTATGGGAGCAATAAAAAAACGTGTTTTAGGCAGCCTAAACTGGCTGATGTTTTTGTTTACGCGGGGTCATGGTGCGCGCAGAGCCCATTCCGTCCTGCTACTCCGTTGACGACAGAATGACTGAGGGAGAGGGAACCTTTAGTGCTGGGGAGTGTTAGTAACTTTTTAAAGAAAGGGACATTCAGAACCAAAAAACCACCCTAGGGGAAATCAAACATTTGGTAGTCTTTCTCAGTTGTATGTGACAGCGAGGGGAATCACCTACCGTTTGCCTGCTGCAGCAAAATGCCAAAAGGTGCTAACATACAGCGGACACAAGTCTGGGTAGGGGCAAACATTTTGTGGGGCAGAAAGCAGGACTGAAAATCCATCCTGCATAGACTCTTGCATGCAGGCTTTAGCGGGAGGGAGCGGGACAAAACTTTACAGATGCGGGTGGGAGCGGGACGAAAAAATTACACATCTGTGCAGGAGTGGGTGGGAGCAGGAAGAAAAATTACACATTTGTGCGGGAGCGGGACCAACGATTACACATTCGTGTGGGAGCGGGACCAAAAATTACACATTTGTGCGGGAGCGGGCGAGGGTGGGACAGAATCTTTTGGGAGCGGGACTGATTTTTCAGACCTCTAGTAGATACGTGTGCCAACCACTGACTGTATATCGTATTGGTATACCAAAGTTTAAGAATTTCCCAGTGATATCCACAGTATGCATGAGACTTAGTAACCAATTTCTTTGCCATATTACTGTAATGCTGTTCTCACAACCAAATTTCACCTAGAAACGTCCAAGCACTCATCTTTTATTTCGCCCTTTAAACCATCCAAAGATCCCCTTATCAAGCCATTTCCCACAAGCAGATTTAGAAAACATAAAGCTACGTGGTTATAATAAATAGGATCATTAAAACATTTCCCTGCTTGGAGCAAAACAAGTAAAATCTGATATTTACTTTACGTTATATGCCTAATACAGCATTACAAAATAAATAAATCAGATATCACATTTGTGTTATACACCTAATGCAGGATCACCAAATAAATACCCAGACATCTCGTTTGTTTTATACACCTAATGCAGGATTACTAATTAAACACAAATACTCGGTTTTAATTAAATGCCTGTTTTTGACCTGTATAAAACTCTGTAAGTAGCATAATAATTAACACAGTAAACACAGTAATGGCTGAAGTGCCTTGGCCCTACTGACTATTCAACCTGGTTTTCTCCTGGACTTGATCAAGAAATGAATGTGCTAATCAGTCAATGAGCTAATGCAGCAGATTCTTGGCAGGACTGTGGCTTTGTACGAACAAATGAGAAATAAGTAGATATTTATAATTAGATCAATTGCAATTTATAGACAAAACTTAGTGGCACATATATGCAAGATGCCACAGAGAGGAAGAAGAGCGTGATTCGTTATGATCCCAGTCGCCAACAACGCCACCATAAGAAATTGCAAAATAATAATTTAAATAATAAAGAAGAAGAATTAAGAATAATTCATATTTTGGTAGTAATACATTTAAAAAATAAGTATTTGTGAGACAATTGCAGGGAAGTGCTATTGTGTCTCATGTCCATAA
>JAOYSI010059333.1:0-20132 GCA_025775065.1 Hiodon alosoides
CCCCCCCCCCCCCCCCCCCCCCCCCCCCCCCCCCCCCCCCCCCCCCCCCCCCCCCCCCCCCCCCCCCCGCGGCCCCGTGCCGGGGGAGCCGGCGCGTGTATGGGTGGCGGGCTTCTGGCGTGGCCCTGTTAAGCTGAACTTCCTGTCCCCGCTTGGGCAAAGTCTCCGGACTCTCTGAGTGACAGGCCAGTCTCAGGTTCAGGGACAGGATGATGATGTCATGGCACTGCTCTCCGTTGATAAGTAATGAACATAAAAAATAACGATCTCTGTCACGGTGCAAGAATGCCTTTTGTTATAGACTTTCTGGGCATTACGTGGGATATTGGCTATTTGTTCTGAAGGCCGTAGGGCTGTTGGGTTCCTGACACGGCACATTTCCCCAAAATACACGGACCATAAAAAATCCTATATATTTCTCTTGTGATCACAGCATTCGGTAAAAAAGCTAGAAGTTAGCAGAAATCGAAAAAGGCCTGTTGAAAATCTACTGTTCTTTCAGTGCAGCGAACTTAATGTGCAGATTTAATTCCCAGTAAAGATCCACTCCTGATACTGCACAATGAAAGCATTGACTAACTATTTCTCTTTGCCATAGTTATCAGTCATAGCTACCAAAAACAGAGAGATTAGAAAAATTCAAATCCAAATCTGCTCAATGGGTCAATGATGCAGTTTTTGTGGTAAAGTACTTAATGTAAACAACAACAAATCTTCACAGTTTGTTAGGAACCAATTCATGTTTAAAAGACAGTGTTTTATGTGCATGGCTACATGTGTTTAAAATTTAGAACATGTACTTTTGTCAGATGGAGAAGACCCTTGACAGAGGCAAGATAATGCTTCATTGTTCTGAAATAATCTTGGATGTTATTCAGTCTTCTTTTATTCATTACTGCCAGAGTATATATCTGTCAGGCAGATTTGCTGAGCGCATTTCCACGATTTCCCTCTGAATAGGCCTTTAAAAACATACAAAAGCTACACATCTAATAAATACAGTGAGCATGTCAGCCCCACCAGCGCCGTTTAAGGAGACTGAGCAGAAAAAGCACAGATACCGTGAAGTGCATTTCCATATAGAAGCATAGCACACATATACACTGGACCTATTTTTTTTCCCCTTTTGAAGATCAGAAATCCAGTCACTTTGAACTACAGCTGATTAAAACATTGGATGGGCTGAATCACAACGCTGGTTCCCCTTCCTTACTTTTCTGGAGCAGGCTCACACTATAAACACATTCCAACATGCTTGTGTGCGTGTGTGTGTGTGTGTGTGTGTGTGTGTGTGAGAGAGAGAGAGTACTGTACAGGGGAAACAACAATAAGAATAACATTCACTTCATCATCTAAGTGAATTCCATCTCACAAGATTTCAGGTGGAGTGTATATTTTAAACCAGTGGGTCCTCTGCAATGAAAAAAACAACTAATAGTTGTCTAAAGTTGAGGCATTGACCAACATGAGCAAGATGAAATGCAAGGGCTGATTTAATCTGTCCATGATGTGAACATTTCTGTTCATCCCTTACCAAACAACGCTTTAGACTTCTCATGCCAGCAGCACAGACATCGTCTAGTGAATAAATGCTTTAGAAGTGGCAATTTCTGCACAAGGCACAACACATTGTGCCCTGAATTCTTTCTTAAACTCACGTTGATTCGTTTTATTTCTCTTAAGTGAAGACTTTACTGTTGGCAGTCAATGTGTGCACTGAAAAACGTATTTTACATTACAAGAAACACAAAGAGTGAATTATTCGAATACTGCCACTATAATAATAAAATGTATAATCATAATAATTTGCAATTAATAAATTAAATACATAGAAAATTAAGTATGGAACTTTTTTCTACTTCAGCAAAATCTTGTAAACGGAAGATTAATGAGTTTTTAGGGAGGCTACCTTTCCTCCAAAACTAAAAATAAGTATCAACAGGATTTTGCATAAGGTGTAAATATCAATTTGTTTTCCAGAGTGGTTTATCCAAGCCAGAGTCTTGGCAGATACAGGGTTTGAGGCAGGATACAGCCAGAACGGGACACCAGTCCATCGCAGAGCAGAAGACAGGCACACAGCCATACCACCATGGGAAGATGCCAGCCACTGCCAGCCACAACCCTACAGGTTTTTTAAAATAAACAAATAAACATAAGTTTGTAGTTCTTTTGAAAAGATCCAAACTATTATAAAATGTATTCCTATGTGCAGTGTTAGTGTTATGTTTTTACACATTTTAATGTATCCATGCAAAAATAGCATCTTTGCGGTTATAAAAGTAAATCTTTAATTTTATATATATATATATATATATATATATATATATATATATCTCAATGGTATGAATACATTTTATCTTATGGGTCTCGTAACATTCCTGAATCTATAGCAAGCAGACGTAATTGTATTAATTACACCTATAATGGGAATTTTTACAAGCGACACTTAGCGATAGAAAGTTAGTTACCATCCTAAATCATTCAACTCACCCATCCAGAATGGGGCAATAGCGACGTCCATTGGATGTTTAGGAGTAGCGCAAAATCTAAGGAACAACTGCATCGTGGTTAAGGTATTGCACTTTTGGTCTGTAAATATTATAATTAAGTTACTACAGATAAAACACTTTCTGACTATATAAATTGCCCATAGGCCTAAGCAGTATTTATGCTCATTACATTTGATTAATCCATTTATATGTCGTACTCGTTTATCATAAGTAAAGTACATCACCAGGAATGCAACACACATCATGTACATTTGTCTAATTAAATGTAAATACTTGAAAGATCATCCGGGCGAAACGTTTGCAGCTAGGGTTGTGTTTTGCATATTCCTCATTGGAGATGAGACATAAGACTTCTTTAAAAATTCGGTGAGAAACATTTGGGTAGATGCTATTTTTAAATTTTAAGTTTTTCCCGTACACTGCCGAAGTACTGCTATAATCTATTATAGTCAACTCTGATCATAGCGGTCATGAATCTGATTCACGAACGGAGCTTTTAATAATCATTCATGTCATTTAATTTAAAAGAAGCCCATGAATTGAGCCTAACAGTACGTAATGCTATATAATTCCTTCGCTGACACTCTGTATCAGCAAACTGGATATAAAACGTTCAATAAAAACGTGCTGACGCAGTACGCCACTATTTAGCTAAATATTTCTAAATACTGGATCGCGCAGATCATTCAGATATATCCAAGTAACGAAATACATTGCTTTCTATCATGTGGAGATACCCCGGCCACTTGGCACAGTCATAATCGATATAAAGGGAAAACGCGAAATCACCATAGAAACTATCCCGATAATATTTGGTAACCAGGAACTACATCTTCTACATTTCTGCGCCTGCTCTTTTTGAACACCACAGAGCAGCGCGTCACTGCTGCAGTGCTTCCACTACATGCAACTGGGATAGACAAGGACTGTTGGACGGTCGTGTTTTAGATATAGATGGAGGTTTACTTGTAGCGTACAGGAGCTGCTACAAAACATAAATGGTAAAATGGTTAAAGACCAAGAAGTCGAGCGCATTGCTAAAAAGCTAGACAAGATGGTGAATAAGAAAAATACGGTGAGTAGCTAACTGGTTGTGCATCGATAGGTGGTAAGTGCGTCAAATGTGGCTGGCATCCCAAATAGCTACCTAGCTGGCTTGCTAACGTTAGCGATGGGTGTTGTTTAGGTGGCCCCAACACCTTTGTTTTTGCAGGAAATCTCTGGAAAACCGTCTGTCGCTGAATGTGTGCAACTTTGTGCCATCTTCTAGCTCAATGATTTAGAATGCGCGAGAACGCACGTTAATCACGTGACATTGCTAATCGACTGGATTCCTTTTGTAAGATTTTAATAACACGAGATGTTGCTGTTATATTTCAGTTTCGTTTCGTCAGTTAAGTAACTTTAGAAAACCACACTGTTTCGATTCATTATGGCTGGTTTGGAAATGCGATCACTACAAATGAATTAATTTGTTCAGCCATGTAGCCCAGCAAACTTGCTTGCCATTTTATAAATGCGGTTAATTAGTGTATATTTAGTAAACTTCAAGATAAATGCCGCCTAATGAAGCTGTGCGCCACACGTTAAATATATGCATGTTTTAAATAAGGAAAATAGTTTTCTGGATATTATTTGCAAACTGGTAGACAGATCACAATAAACGATTTTGACCCCCATCACCACCACCATCATCATCATCATCATCATCTGGTAGCCCATATCCTGTATACTAAGGCTACTTTTTCTTTTGTAAGCAGCCACTTTACCCTGATATGTAAAACAGAAAATTCGTCTTTTTGTTAAAAAGCGGTTAAATGTATATTATATTGCTTTTCTGAGAAAAAAAAAAAAAACTAGCTAACGTTACCTTCATTCGTCTGCCTAGTATTGCATGCTATGTAAGCTAGCTGTGAGTTGGCAGCTGGTCTCGCTCCAAGTCTTCTCATAATACTAACTGAGAAGGTGAAATGCACGGGCTTTTTCTAAAACCGTCTTCGAATTTTAATTAAGTTCATTCTTTCAGGCTGTATTCATGTTGAAATCCATACATTTTGTGTAGCTGTTATTTAATTAGTAGAGGCCCGCGAGTCGCTGGGTTAACAGCGACTTGCGGCGCTGCGTTGTTTTCCAATAATTATATAGTATTGAAAATGAAAATGGCCTAATAAATAGACTCGGCACGTGTGAAAGGTATTTAGGGGAATTACATTAGAACGGTCGTCTATCCAGGACCATCCAGTTATTTCTCTGATATTGACTGTCTTCGTCAGGTCGCTGTCCCTCTAAAAGGTACCATGATTAACATCTTGATATGAAAAACGTTTTGCAATCTGATACACACATTTGAGAAAGGATTTTAAGAGGTGTTTATGGTTAACAAGGATTTTCTAGTAATTGTAACTTTTTTTTTTTTAGGATGGAGCTATTGATTTACTTAAGGAGTTGAAAAACATGAAAATGTCTTTGGAGACGCTACAGGTAAGTAAACGTCAATTGCAGCTGTGTCATTTAAGTTTAACCTTATTACTCTTAAGTTGAGCTGGTAAAATGTTGGTTTTCCAGTCCACTAGGATCGGCATGTCTGTGAATGCAGTGAGGAAGCAGAGTATGGAAGAGGAGGTGCAGACATTGGCTAAGTCGCTCATCAAGTCCTGGAAGAAACTGTTAGGTAGGAAGTACCAAAAAACTTCTTGTGTTGTTTTTGCTAAATATTTGGGGTAGAACGTTATATAGTTATATAAATTAATAATTTTTTATTGCATTAAGAATAATCCAAATAATGATGGATATATGCAGGGTCTCTGACCTTAACAATTATCAACCAATGTCAAACAGGCCAGAGTCAGACTGAGACTTAGTTTAAACCGCTCAATCAAACTTAATTTAATTTGGGCGGAGAACCCCTGATTTAACAAGTCATTTAAATACTTGGGCTTTCAGAGTAAAACTTGCCTGGATCTGTTATTTGGAATAAAACGTTCCCTAGTAATATATTTTACTTGAAATTTCACCTTGGGGTTTGGATGTGAGTTAAGGTAGTTTTGTTTTCTCCAGTACGTAAGTGAGTATTTGTGAGAATACAGTTAAATGACGGCGAGTGCTGGTGCCGAAAGATTTATAGGAATCACTGTGTTGACCGTTCTTGTTTTACTCATTCGAAGATGGCTCAGAAAGCAAATCGGAGAAGAAAAATGACAGCTCCCCTTTCACATCCTCCTCGAAGGGCAGCCCCGGTTCCAGTGATCAGAGGTAGAGGTTGAGTGCATGCTGAGAGGCAAGGGGAAAGGAGGCGACGTTATCAGAGGGTTGAACCGGGGAACCGATCCCCCCTGCACCAGGAAAATGCTCTCATAATTTTACATGTGACTTAAATAACACATCTTTTTGTCATGTTGTTGCATGTCATCAAGATGTAGCTACCAGCTGACTTGGGTGCCGTTTAATAACTAGTCAAATAGGTAAAATAACTTGATGCTAATGTTTTTACATTTTTATTTATTTTATTTTATTAATTAATTAAGCTCAAGCAGAAAACAAGAAACTCCAAAGAGTCCCACCTCACCTACCACCCCTACAACCCCAAAGTTCACCTCCTTCCCCCCAGCGCCGGTCACGACAGATAGCGTTCGCACCAAGTGCAGGGAGCTCCTGGTGGCAGCCTTGCAGACAGACGGTGAGTGAACCAACACGACGTGGCTTTTGGGCACTGGAGCTGGTGTGATCCGCGTCCCTTAATTCAGGAGCAAAGCGTCACCCTGTTAGTGCAGGCCGACGCTTTGCAACCGGGTGCTATTCCTGTATGGGTGGTTAAAGGTGTGCAGAGACTCTGCTGCTATTGGTAGGGATGTGTCAGGAGCCCCGCCTCAATATTAACTACTTTGGTATTTAAAATCTTCTTGCTCAAGATTAAATCACGTAAGTTATCAAGCAGAGGCCCGCCCACCTCTTGTTCCTCGATTAATCATTTATGTACCCTGTGGGAGAGTCCGGTGTTTGAGACAGAGGTTGATTTGTTATTCTGGGTCTGCTGCAAGAGAGGTGATGGTCCCGATCAGCTGCTTACAGGTCTGCTAACCGCAAGAAGTAAATGGTAAATCTAATTTCTTGAGGGGTGTCCCAGTATTGTGGCTTGAATTGCTCTGTACAACACTCTGCAACTCAAAGTGGCTGTATTAAGGGTTTGGTCAAATATAGTTTTAGTGTTTAAGTTTGAATATGTGTGAATTTGAATACTAATATTTGTTCAATTTGTTTAATTTCCAGACGATTACAAAACCATCGGGGCAGATTGTGAACATTTGGCAGCGCAAATTGAGGATTATATCCTTTGCTTCCTGTAGATTGTAATTTTCCCATCAAAAGTGGAGTAAATGGCTCTAACTGCGTATATCCCGGCAGCTTTGCCTGCTAGTCCACATTGGATTCACTGATATATTCACCTAGTGGAGAATGGGCAGGGATGGGTTTGGTGAATCACAGGTTTCTTTTTTGTTGTTGTTGAGTTTTGTTTGTGCCATCAACAGATAACTTTTCGTTTATTTAAAATGGCTTAATATCGTCGCAAAAAAACAATTCTTGACAACTTCCCCGCTCCACGCATCTACCAGGACTTCAAGTCCACAGACATGAAATACAAGAGCAGACTGAGGAGTCGGATCTCAAACCTGAAGGACCAGAAGAACCCGGATCTGCGACGCAACGTGCTGTGTGGGAACATTTCTGCTGAGCGTATTGCCACCATGACTGCAGAGGTGCACTGCCTTTCCTTTCCGCTCGCAGGCTGTGGGGCCCGCTGTCTTTTGTGTGTATCTGCTGTTTACAATTCTCTTTTGTGTGTGTTTTTGTGTTTGGGGGGGGTCTTTGTTTTTCAAAGGATAGTACAGGCCATTTAATCCATAGATGTGGGGTTGCTGGATGGGCTTCTATTCAGGGCTTTGAGCTTGAAGTTGGGCGTGTTGTAAAATTTTCCCAGTTTAATTATGTGGTCCAGTTAAAATGGGGCTGGCGGAAATGTAATCTAGTTCAAATGGAATTGTAGGTAGAATTAGCATGATAAAGAGAAAAAATCCTGAATCCTTTAAAATCGAACCAGTAAACGCACTGGTGAGACTGGTAACTTGTGTAACATTTATGTTCCACCTAACAAACTACTAGTTTGAGAAGCTAACAGCCAAGAGGAGATGAGTAGTTGGTAGCAATAAGAAAATAATTTGCATTCCTGTTAAAAATAGTATTTCGGCTAACCTTAAGAGTAGATGATCTCTTAAGGTCAGCTCCAAAGTTCAATGGCTGAGACGGTTTTGTCTATTGCTTTACACGTGTGCGAGACGTTCCTGTTGATGCTGTTGGATGAACGCTTCTGCATGCCATGTGCGTTGACAGGAAATGGCGAGCGCCGAGCTGAAGGAGATCAGGAAAGCCTTGACCAAGGAGTCCATCCGGGAGCACCAGCTCTCCAAAGTGGGCGGCACCGAAACCGACATGTTTATCTGCGGGAAGTGTCGGGGGAAGAACTGCACCTATACCCAGGTACGGCCTGTGCCCGTTGCATTGTGGGCCGTGTCTTGTTTACCGTGGAATTAGTCACTTACTTGCCTGTTAACCTAGCAGAACCTGACTTAGATTCTAAGTTTCGAGGCACAAAAATAGGCGGCCCCCTGAATGGCTCGGACCCTGGAGGGGGTGAAATGGGCGGGGCTTCTTTCGGGTGCACGCTAAACAGCATCTCGCGTCAGCTGCATGAGCGCGTGCTAGAGGGACATGCCTCTCCAATAGCCTGCCGAGAGCAAAAGGGATGGGCGGCTGGAAGGTGACTAAGATTGGAGGGTAGGATTCATATTGAAGAGCTGAGATGGGTTGGCACGATTCCAAATTGTGGAGAAGACATTAATTGGCTGTTCAAAATAAAACTAAGATGGACACACACAAACGTAGAGGCTGGGCATGTCAGGACTTTTGGATTTGTGATGCATAGTGTTTCGGTCAATTAACCTTCCTTAGAGTGCCAGCACTGCATGGTGAAACTTGATGCCACACTTGTTAATGAATTGCAAAGTTCAACAGTAGAATACCTAGTTTGGGAAACGGTTTGGTAGACCTGTTAGCCTTTGTGTGCGTTTTGTTTTTAGGTGCAGACACGCAGCGCAGACGAGCCAATGACCACCTTTGTGCTGTGTAACGAGTGTGGGAACAGGTGGAAGGTGAGTGGGCGGTTGTCCAAACCTTGGGGTGCTGTCATTAGGGCCTGCCAGGCCGCTCTGTGCCTGTAAATAATTGGTTAAATTAGACAGATAATTCCTGATTAAACAAACAATTTTTCTTTTTATTTGGGTTTTTAATGTGGCACTTTTACATTTTTTGTTTAGATAGCTAGGCAATTTATCTTTTTGGTTTGCTTTTGTATGTTATTGTATGTATGTATGTAATTTTATGTATGTTATTTGGTTTTTAGTACGTATTGTATCGCGTGCATTTTGTGTTTGCATTACAATGGAATGGAATGTTCTGGCAAAAAAAGGTTCTTCGAGGCTGAATATTAATTCGCCCTTTCATCCAATACAGCCAGTGGCGTAAAGTTTGGGTGGGATGTTACCATTATACTCTTTTAATCGGGTACTTAAACACTATTGCCTCTGATGATGGTATTATTATTTTTTTATTATTTTTCCTGACCAATATAACCTAAGGCTGGTCCTGATCTCGCCTGCCTGTTCTTGTCTTTGCAGTTCTGTTAAGGAATGGAAGTCTGGACTCATTCCAATGACAATGACACGGACAACGTTTAACTGAAAGTTGTTATAAATACTTTTTTTTCTTCTCTCTTTTGAACCGTTTTGATTTTGGCATCAATTTTTATACACATTCATAAATGCATAATATATTTAGAAAGAGTTAATACTACATCTAACGAGTGCGTTAGATGTTACCGTTATCTTTTAGTTTTTTTTTGTTGTTTTTTTCTACGAAAATTTAGCATCTTAAAAATTTTTTGTTGTAATAATTGTAGCTTTTTGTCTGGTCACGTAAGATCTAATTTTGCCTTCTAAAACACGTGCCTTTTCTGAGAACATAAGTTATTCTACTTGGTTAAATATGATCTGGTGTTCAGTGAAGTGTCGTGTGATCACGTATACATTAGCATTTTCCACTCTTATATAGTTAATGTGTATATATATTCAAATTCTTTTCACTCTTCACTTCTTGTACTTAAAAAAATTAAATTAAATAGTGATCATTGGAGTTTTGAGAAGGCGTCCTAGAAGAACAGTTCTGTAAACAAAGAAATGAGCTTCATTCCCCCATACATTGGAATTGTGTTAATGATTGGAAAAGGAGATAACAGGTGTTCCAATGACTATTCAAGTTTTGTAGGTAAAGATTTTTTTCATATACATTTTTTTTTCTTCACCTGAGGTACTCAAAATCTTCATTAAAATGGTCAGTAAAACTTATCTCAATAGGTGGCTTTGCGTTTTTTCTTCTTTTACCCGAGATATTCAAACTCTTCATTAAAATGGTCAGTAAAACTATCTCAGTAGGTGGCTTTGCGTTTTTTTTCTTAAAAGATTTTTTTCCCCCTTTTTAGTAGTTTTTTTTTTTTTACTTTTAAGGAGGAAGTGGGTGTCCCTCCCCTGCCTTACATGTGCACAGTCACTCATGTGTATATATTGGATTTGCACATTTCTATGGTCAGGGGTTCTCTGGTATAGGTACACAACCTGGGATATGTGGGGATTTTAGAAATTGTTAGGCTTGTGCAACATTCCAATAAGGATGTGTGACCTGTTTGTTTTTTATTTTTGAAATAAAAACCTTCAATCCATGCAGTTTCCTGATTGCAGAATGAAAGCTGAGTTTAAATTTTCAAAATATAATAAAGAGAAGGGGGGCTTCGTGGGAATTATAGCGGGACATTGAAACGTCAAGATCTGAGTACAGATACCGTATTTTGACCACTAGATGGGGTGTCAGAGCAGTCCAGATAGGTTTGGTTTAGATGTTAGATGACGGAATTAATCACTTCTTCACAAATAAAATTTGAACACCAGCCCGTGAATGTCAAAGGTTGATCATGACAGAAGAAAATACAGTAAGCATAAAATGCTTTTACCATGCAAAAGCAGAAAGTGAGGGAGGTTTGGCTGAAATTCAAAGAGGGAAATAAAATAAATATGGAAGCAAGCTGTCAGGATTGCTTCACCTATCAGAAAGAAACCAGCATTAAGAAGTAATTAAACGGTGGACCGTTACAAAAAGCCAAACCAGAACAGGAGGTGAGGAAGGCCGTGTTCAGGATGACACCCTAGACAAGGGTTGGGATGGTGAGGGGGGGGTTGTAGGTTTGTAACGGCCATTGGGAGGATTCTGTTGCGGGTCCGTGTATATGGTAGGGAAAGTTTAGTCGGACAGAAACACCGGGTTGACTAAAGGAAAGAGTTTTGGAGTGTGTGGTGGTTTTTCATTTCGAAAAGCCACTAGCATTAAGGCTTAGAACGAGTCTGATCATGTACCCGCTCTCAGCCAACACAGGATTCCTTTCACTTCAGCACACAAACACACTCGAGTTTGGAGACGCTTACTCTGACAGCATTAAATTAGGAGTTTACCTCACGAACCCAGAAATATTTAATCTGTTCTAGTCAATATGGAGCTGACAGGCCTACTGTTAAACCTTTCTTACACAGCAAGCTACTCCTCAGGTCATAGTCATATTTGGTTCAAGTCTATTATACAAGATTTAATAAAAAAATGAACAGATGTAAATGTTTTAAACTCCTCTTAAAAAATCTTTTAAAAATATAGTCTTTATTAAAGTTTTCTTTTTTTCTTTTTTGTTTGTTTGAGCTCAGAAGTGTTTATATTTCTACCTAAAAAAAAATATATATACATATATCATGGGAAGAAAAAAAATCCCTGCAAAGATTATGTGGCTAAGCCTTTTATGTGTCCTAACACTAGGTTTCCTGCGGTAAGGGAAACTAATTGTACAGAACACTAATGTTCCATTCTGACTGGGGTAAAAGGTGAAGACACATCAGTACTTTCATGCATATTAGTGATCACACATGCAGGCCGGGGGCAATTATGCGAATACACAAAAAGCTGTAATTGTAATGGGTGTGGGGAAGTGCCAATTTATTTTTAAAAAACAACAAAAAAAACATTTACTTGTCATTGTGTCAGACTAATGAAAACCAAATTGTGGTATTTAAAAAAATAAAACTAATACTAAAAGGTAAAACTTGGGAGCAGTTGGCTTTTGTGCTTTGTTGATTTCTTGAACTAGTATGTGATTACTAATTAAATAGAGACAAATTCATTTGGATGACTGGGGAATTCAGATTGAGCATGAAAAGCAACATGCGAAGCAACTTAGATCAGGTATTTGTTTACTCGATAACGTACATGATATGGCTATATATTTCCATTTGGCTAATTGTGCTGCATATCCAGCTAGCTGTTTGAAAAGATTAGCAATCATATCAAACAGCGCAAGATGAAGGAAACAAACATGGGTGGGCCATGCACCATTTTAAAGATAGCGTGGCTCAAAGCGTTCATTAAAATGTGAAAAAATGTGAGTTTACTTTTAGTCTAACAAAATCTAAGGCAAGAAGCAATTTTTCTACCCCATCTGAATGTAGCGTGTTCATTTTGAGCCACATAAACTTACTGATTGATTAAAAAAAGAACCGCTAACTATTAATATGCAGAACTTTGAATTACCTTGGACCAAAGAATGGAATAGAAAAGTGCTTAAAAATGACCATTGAATATACACATTTTTTCTGGCCTCTAGCTAGCTGTAAATGAACACATTTTTTTTCAGAATGTAAACAAAACACAAATTATTCATGTTATACATTTTACCCATACATTCTATACATATATACATGCATATATGATTTTAAAGCTGAGGAGATCCCAAGTATCACAAGATCAGTATTACATAGCCTTAATATGTTTGGCTTTCCTCACTGCATGTTAACAAGAAGTGGCTCACTCTTATCAAATCTTCTGTGGACCAATCACATTGAGTAACATGTCCCGAAGTACACCAGGATCAGTAACAGAGCAGTGTTTAAAGACAAAGGGAGAAAATAGGTACAAATAGAAGCTAATGGGCAAAGTCCCAAATTCCCATATGGGGACATAGGTTATTTATGTAATTTAGTACTGAACTAATGTGCAGGAGGGTAATACCAAAATGGAACAGGGACATGAGGTTTTTAGCTTTAATAAGTGTTTAAAAAATGTGTGCACCATGCCAGAAGCAAAACCAAGTGGGATCAGATGGTAAAAGACAAATGGTGGAGGATTATGTAACGTCTACACAGAACAATTAAATAACGGGGTCCATTACAGAGACACCTCTCAGGGGTGATGGGATAAAACAATAGACCATAAATTAGAGGCGGGGTGGTGTAGCCCCAGTGTCTGGTGCAGATTTCGTTTGAACCACAGAAACCACATTCATAATACACACACACACACAGAAAAAGAAAACCTTGCATGTTGTCTGAGTATGGGAATGATGAGTGGGACAGGCCTCCAGCTAGAAATCCCCACGGCATTCCCATCCACGCGATGCCAATAAAGTCCAGTTATCATTCCGCAATTTACTAAGTTGTCTTCAGTTACCCAATTACATTGATTTAATCACTTTAATCAATTACTTAAAACTGCAGTTTGGAATGACTCTTTTCTCTATATTAATGAACAGAAAATGTCCATTTGGTCGTCAGTAATCGTAGAATAGTCAGGAAGTATTTAAACACAAACGTGTCCGTGTCCCCGGAAGCCTACATGAATCGTTTAGATAAAGGTAAATGTTATTCCACATGTCGTGCTGTCTACTGCTTACGGGATCAGCTTTGTGCATGGTCATTAGTGCATTACTACACCCAAAATAAACTACAAATGGGTAAAGCTACAGAAATGAACGATTGCATGTCTTCCTGGTACTGTCAGGAATAAATATTGACTGTACCTATCCGTCTGACTTCTTTGATTGGAGGAAAGACATTCTCACAATAATGGGACTGCATTAGAGGAGAGAAAACAGCATAATAATGACATTCTGGATAACAGGTTGTTAGCTAAAATACTAAATCCTACTAAAAAACGAATCCATTGAATCAACTAGACATTAAACCTGGATATTAAATTACCCTGTAGTTAAATGACTGTTTTTAGGAGAGTCCCCTCACCCCATCTTTCTTACCACATAACGAGGAGTTAGAATGTAGGCAACACTGTTATGAGTGGGTTGAAACCTCTTTCCTCATGTACCTGAATTAAAAAATAATAATAATAATAAAAACACAAGGGGTACACTTGTGATGTCCTTAATGTATTTCGGGGTTCTTACCAACTGATGCAAATGTTTTTATTATTAGAAATAACATTTAAAAATGGTGTTTTGACTCTTTGTTTACGGTACACAGCAGATCAGTCGTTAGAGGCTTGACAGGAGCAGAGATCAGTGCCCCCTGCACTACATCTCCCACATGCCCCAGGGCGAACAGCACCATCAAGGGTGATCAGCGCACTGCGGACAGTGACAACATGGGAAAGGGGGGAAACGACACAAAATTCAATTTTAATCTCGGTCCGGAAAACGTGTTCACATACTTCTATACATAATTGGAACTGCAGCACAGAAAATAAAAATAAAAACATTTAAAAACAAATAGCCATCCATTTGCCAGTCGTGATTTAAATGACATCGCTCTGATTTATGGCATCGCACTGTGACTGCATGAACACCCTTGGATACAGGAAATGAAAACACAAAAATAATTGAGAGAGAGAGAGGTAGGTAGAGTGGGACAAACGCACTATAATCAATTCGTATAACCCCCCCCCCCAAAAAAAACAAAACAAAACAACATAACGAAACAAAACAAAAACAATTTGCTTGAAAGAAACCAAATAGAAGATAAATAGATAATAATAATAGAGGGTGGACAAATATCCACACAGCATCTGTATACTGCTGATGTAATGTTCACAGTATAAATGTCTATGCATGTATACTGTGTGCAAAATGTACTTGTGGATGTATACATACCCACATATGCTCTAGTCACCTGACGCCTTCAGCTCAGTCCTGGGGCTCCAGGAACGTGTAAATATCAGCAGAACTGCAATCTGTCTCTTCCTCTCTTAACCACTGGGAAAATTACATATTGACTGAAATAAGATGTTGATTGCGACTGAGCAGAAAACAAGGAGTTGCGTACTAATGGACAAACGCGTCACTCATTTAACAGGGAAGGGTCTTTAACGCATCAGCAATTGAATGAAAAACTTTTGTTTGTGTTTTCGCAGAGAAATTGTAATTTGAAAAATGTGGACGGTTCAAATGAAATGCTATGGATCCTTGCCTGGATTCGTTTCCCTCTGACAGAACACACACTAGGACAAGTTCAGGGGAGCAGGTGTCACTGCTAACACGTCCTCACTTATGCAGTGAATAGCTTAAGATGAGACCAAAAGTGCAGCCAAAAGGCCAACTGCAAAGCGCTCTGAAAACGCAGGTGTGTCCTTGTGCCGCGGACACTGAACAGTGACTCCGACTGTCTCGGTCCCTTTGCCTCCTTTTCTTCTCTGTGCTCTGAGAGGAGCTCTCTCTGGTGCTCAAGTGTCTGAGCGCACTGCAGCGGGAACAGTGCGGCGCTGTGCAGCCGTCTGCAGCTGTGTGCGGACAGTCCTGGAACGGGGCAGCGGTTGGCAGCGTCCCAGGCCGCCTTCGCCAGGTGTCCCCCCAGGGAAGGACCCACCCTCTAGCGCTCGTCACCCCATTACCCAGCCAGAGTCGACAGCACAAACATTGCACATCCTCGATAGGTAACCATCTTCCTTTCCATCAGGTCAGACACATTAAACTGGATACTCGTAACACTAAATATATATGATATATGTATGCACACACACACACACACACACACACACACACACATATATATATGTGTGTATACAAATATATACATATATTCTCATATATACACACCTTTAACATACGTATATTTAAAATACCCATGCACAATTATTAATTATCCTTAGCAGAAAAATAATTTTACACCCGAGCATTTGTCACTCTAATAAACAGCATTAAAAATTGTGACACTCCTTTACATTAAAATTCTTAAAAATCATTTTAAAAAACGGTCTAATTTATAATTATACTTTCAATGTATCATACATACTATAGTGTGAATTTATAGATATGTACTCCTTAAGTTTACAGCTTTTGTTTATAGTGATCTTGTAGGAAAACAAACATGTATGTAAACAGCGGGCTACTCCGCATTATCAGTGTAGGATCTTGTGAGCACCATAGATAATACTAGAAATACTCGACAACACTTGGTAACATCAAAGGTTTTTGTGTTGAGTTGTGATACGCACAGGGTTTAATTTCTAATCAGGTAGAGTGAACAAATTCCCAAACCACAAAACTGATCTTTAAATTGAGACAATGTAAAATATAAAAATAAAAATAAAAAACTGTAAAAAATATTGTAAAAATATGACAGGATTAGGCATTCCAAAAATAGATCACTGATAAAGTTCAATACTTCACTTAAAAGTAATAGAGAAAACCCCTTCTAAGTTGTATGTAATGTGTATAAAATGTGAGGGGCATTGGAATTATGTCGCTGAGTTTTCCCTTTCTCTATTTCCTTATAGGTGAAATTTGCTTTTAAACACAGAGGACCTTGAAGAATGTGTACACTATGGCTTTCAGTTCAGTAGTAAAATACCGAAAACAAGTAAGAAAAGCAGGTTACAAATAAGCAATATATTTAAAACAATAAAATAAAATAAAGAATATAAGGATTTATTCATTTTCATTCACATTTATATAATAATATACATTTCATATATGTAAAAATATGTGTAATACAATTTGTTTAAAGTATATAAATTATTCATTTATACATACAATGTAGCATACACTGTAAAATATTTGTATACATTGTATAGCATATAAATACTATGACATATGAAAATGTTAATAATAGATTTTTTCAAAGTATGACACATATTTTGACATCTATGAACATATATAACTTTTTCATTAGGGATGAGACCCAAGGACTCACAGTGTCAGCACCAGACATCAATCTCTCTGTCTATTATCTGGGTTCCACTTCATCATGCACATTCTAGAAACATCTTCCGGAACAAAGTGCCACAGCCGCAGTTAAAAACAAATTTTTTTTTAAAGGTCAAACTTCAGTGGCTGTCAGTAAATTGTAGTTTACGCTTACTGCAGGGATACTCATACGCAGGGATTCCTTTCAAAATGTACAAAGAACTGTACATAAAATAAAAAAAATTCAAATTAAAACAGTGGGCACATATTTACAGGGAACATTTTACGATAAGCACTGCCTAATCCTCTTCATAAGGTACTAATCTGTGAGAACACTGGCTCAGAAGAAAACTGAATCGCAGGAATTACAGCGCAGGTTGATAGTCAATACAGTTCAGTAGAGAAAAATGACAATTAAACGTGTCACCAGCAGGAAACTAAAACCACATTTAAACTATTTGGTAATTTAGCAGGGCTCATTTTGCACAGTCAGATCTGTGGTAAACTGATAAACACATCCTGACAGATGGTAAATAATGATAGATTTTTTTGACTGGCTGTTTAATAAGGCTTGCCCTGTTTGGTGAGCAGTTTTAGGCACAATTCTTATACAGGGCTAAGCAGGCCAGCTTTACTTTACTTTTAAAGAGATTCAGATTGTAAATACAAAGACTCAAATCATAGTGTACAGTATTGGACCAGTCTGGACAGAAATGTACAAAATTCAACTTGACTAAATCAGACATACAGATGACATACAGATTGGACAAGAGCTTGTCTACAATTGGATTGTGAAAACAGACACACCCACACGCACGCCCATACCCGCAAGTGAAAACTGTATAGGAAACAAAGGCCTAAAGTGTTTTCATATAAAATAAATCTGAATAACACCCTGCCTTTCACCCCTTTCCCCTTCCATTACTGTTCAGTAAAACATGTGGACTGAGAAACTGTTAATCCCCCTCCCGACTTATATTCCATGCTGCTATATAGTACACATAAATACACTAACACCAGGAGTTGTGCATTTCAATGTATTATTATTTGTATTATTGTTGTTGTTGTTAATGCCATGAAAACAACAGCATTGACTGACTACCCTGCCTGGTAACGATATGGTTCTAAGACAGAAGAAGAGCATGTTTCCCTGCAGGTGGTAGTCACACCATGTGTTGGCTTAGTCTGGGCAGCGAGAGGAAAAGGAGAGCCAGGGAGGGAGGGAGGGAGACCACAGGACAAATCGCGCTGCTCTAAGCTCTGCCATCCCCAGTACTGCAAAATATATAACACTGACCCCCACAGGAAAAAAAACTAAACAAAACCATATTCAAGATGGGCAGCTAAAAAATAAAATACTCTCAGTAGTGCAGCAGGTTTAAAGTTACGTGTGTGATGTACGCAGGCTGGTACCGTAGGCAGGGATAGCACTGCCGTAGACACGGGTGCCTTTTACGAAATATAAAAGGAGAAGCCTTTTATTCTCTTTTGACCAATGGATTGAGTGGGACAAACTAATGACTCTTCAGTTTGTTGTAATATTGTTGCCTGTGTGCATTTTGTATGTACATAAATATCCTTGTTAACTAAATAAACATAAATGAGATTAATGATACTCCTCTGAGGTGTATTTACGCTACAGTTCAACAAAGAATTGTTTTATCATCTTAATTCATGTCATCACATCAATAAGCAATTGTTAGTAATTCATTAACATTTGTAGTTCTTTTTTTTCACAGCTGGGAGAGTTCTAGCCCCACCCTTCCTGAATATCATTGCCTTTCAACTTGTGCCTCACACACCCAATCAGAGCAGAGATACAGTGGAAAGGTCAAAGGTCACATCACACATGACAGAAGTAGATCGACAGTGGCCAAATAGTCCGGCTTTGTAGAACGGCTTTTGTAAAAACAGACTCCAGTGTTTTATTGCAGAGATTCTCCGGGTTCTCTTGAATTTGTGGCATCCGGTGAAAAAATTACATGTATATTTTAATGTATTCAAAATAACAAAACAAATACAAAAAAAAAAGTCTAATCAGTAGTAGATGTTGCTGTAGCTGTAACTGTGAGCATTGGAACAAACAATAACATGTCTTCCATTGACCCTGTTTCTTCCAGTTAAAGTCTGTGCAGATTCAGGAATTCCATTGATAACAAGAGGTTTTTTTTTTTTTTTTTTTTAAAGTGTCGATAAAAAAAAAAATATTCAAGAAAGATAATAATAATAAAAATCGCTAAAAGGATGGTGGGTTTGTCCTTTAGTGGTTGTGCAATGGAGAGAGGACAAAGGTAGGTGGGAAAGAGAGAGAGAGAGGATGACGAGCACAGGTCTATGACTCAGAGGATGAGCGAGAGGCCCCTTGTATCAGGGATTTGTATACAGACGAATTAAGGAACCTGGGGTAGGAGTCTCTGTGCATGAGAGTATAGATCTGAAGCTGGGCGTCTTCGAATGTGTGGGGGGTGGGCTCCTGCATCTTTTTGTTGATGACCTCTCTGACCCTGGAGTCTAGACTGACCTGGCAGTGGAGAAAGAGAGAGAGAAAGAGAGAGAGGGGAAGAGACAGACAGAACATTAAAGGGGAGCCAACAGCCCCCTTGAGACCAAAATGTTTCTTAAAGTAACTATCATTACTAATTGTTTTACTAGAACATGATTTTTTCAAAGTGGATTATAAATGATATTCATTGAAGACATTTGGGTTAGCTGTTCGCCGCTCAGTGATACTAATGCAGTGCCCCTCCTAGGGTCTGAACTTACAACCTCCTGGTAATGGATATGGGGAGGGGTGGACAGGCACGCGTGCAAACACATAACGGTCATGGGGAGGGGTGCACACGAGCACACACTTCCTTTCGACTGAACCACGTCTGAACCATGGTCAGTAGTAATCAATTAAAACCACTGTAACTTACTTTTCATGGCTCAAAAGCAACAGAGAGACTGAGAAACTTAATATAAAATAACAGTATGAAAAGAAACAAGAAAACAAGAGTCAAAAGTGACTCTGCCTAGTCTGGGTTCTTTCTGTGAGGCTACATTCTCCTAAGGCTTAGCCTGTCTGTCATCCCAAGTGCCCTGTAAAAAGATTTAGGAAAAAAAGAAAACAGATTAACCAAAAGGGGTGGAGACACATTATGTGTTGGTGCCTTTGTGCAGACACTGTTGTTTCTGACTGGTCAGCATAAGACGGTGAAGGCACTCTGGGGGTTATCAGGAGCCCCCTGATAACAAGGAAATGCTAGCAATGTTAGCACATCCCACCAACATCGAAGGAAATGCTAGCAATGTTAGCGCACCCCACTAACATCGAAGGAAATAATAGCAATGTTAACGCACCCCGCTAACATCGAAAGAAATGCTAGCAATGTTAGAGCATCCCACCAACATCGAAGGAAATGCTAGCAATGTTAGCGCATCCCACCAACATCAAAGGAAATGCTAGCAATGTTAGCCCACCCCACTAACATCGAAGGAAATGCTAGCAATGTTCGCGCACCCCACTAACA
>JAOYSI010059344.1:0-24175 GCA_025775065.1 Hiodon alosoides
AAAAAGCACGCTTTATTAGTTAATAAAGCGTGCTTTTTTCTATTTGGAAAAAGCAATTATTTTCTTGTCTAACCCTTAATTTAGAATGGCCAATTGTGCTGTTGTATCTCAGCTTCCTGTGATTACCCCTGCAACCAAAGACAAGGGAAGGGCAGAAGTACAGATAAACTGAGACACGCCTGCTTCTGAGCAAAAACATTTTTACCCCGTTCTTCCTCGTGAAAGTAACCCTGTTTAAACTGGTTGTGGTCGCAGTGGCTTTAAGTTACATTTAAGTCAAAGAAGGTGAGGAACTTTATCTCTATAATTAAACTCTGCAGGTGCAAATGTGTATGGACCCTTATAAAATGTAGCTGTTTAAGGAGGATTAAACAACCACTTATATGTTGCAGTGTGTTTTAGGGTCTACTGTTACAAATTGACTAAACATATATTGCAACAGTTGGTGTAAACAAGTCTAAATGATTGAAGTGAATCTACAAACAAAGTAAAGACGTTGGGTTGGTTTTAACTTTCCCAGAAAAGAGAACTGAGATCTGAAACCTGAAAAACTGTAAACCTTTTCAAGCAGACTAAATCTCCAGTCACCTGTATATGGTGCTATTATTCTATTTGGTTTATAATCAATGTGCCATCTTTTGTGTGATTGCATATATCAATTAAAATGTTGATATTTTAATGCATATAACTATGGCAAATTATACTTATACTAATATGGCAAATAAAGGAATGCCTAAATATATTATATTATAAAGAGTTATAACCCAGAGATAACTTCTTCAATAACTACATAAAATACCTTGTAATACCTTTTCCCGGATACATGTTTCACTCTTCCAGTTTTGTGAAAATCAATATAATAAAAATTGAATACATAAAATACCATAGGAGAAAAGTACAGTGAAAAGATGCCTTTGTTTCCCCTCCATTTGCTCCAGGTCAGAATATATCTTCCGCAATACTTTTAGCATATTTCATTACAAAATAGTTTTTATTTATAACCCCTATTCCGAAAAGGTTGGGATAGTATGGTAAATGCAAAAAACAAAGAAAAAGAGTCATTTGAAAATTCAATTCACCCTGTACTATATTGAAAAGACATTAATAAAATATTATTTGATGTTTTACTTTGAGAATTTATTTTTGAAAATATATACTAATTTCAAATCTTGCAAATGACTGCAACATACAAAAAGTTGTGACAGTCGACTGTTTACCACTGTGTAACATCACCTCTTCTTTTAATAACACGTATAAAGTGTTTGGGCACTGAAGACACCAGTTAGTTAAGTTTAGCAAGTTGAATTTTCCCCCATTCATCCATTATGCTTTTCTTCAGCTGCGCATCTGTACGGGGCCTTCGTTGCATTATTTTGCGCTTCATGATGCACCACACATTCTCAGTAGGAGACAGGTCAGGACTGCAGGCAAGCCATGCTAGCACCCGCACTCTCAGCTTACACAACCATGCGCTTGTAATCCGGGCAGAATGTGGTTTGGCATTGTCCTGCTGGAAAATGCAGGGACTGTCCCTGGAAAAGACGACGTCTGGATGGCAGCATATGTTGCTCCAAAATGTGTACATATCTTTCTGCATTAATGGTGCCCTCACAGATGTCCAAGTTACCCATGCCATGGGCACTGACACACCCCCATACCATGACAGATGCTGGCTTTTGGACCTGACGCTGATAACAGCTTGGATGGTCCTTTTCCTCTTTGGCCTGGAGAACACGACGGCTGTTTTGTCAAAAAAACTATTTGAAATGTTGACTCGTCGGACCACAAAACACAATTCCACTGTGCTACTGTCCATCTCAGATGAGACCAATCCCAGAGAAGTCTGCGGCACCTCAGGACAGAGTTAATATATGGTTTCTGCTTTCCATAGTAAAGCCTTAACTTGTATCTGTGGATGCAGCGGCGAATGGTGTTGATTGATAAAGGTTTATCAAAGTATTCCCGAGGAAAATCCATTACAGACTAAGACAGTGACTTCTGAAGGATCGGAGATCACGCGCATTGAGAAGTGGTTTTCGCCTTGCCCTTTACGCATCACAATTTGACCGGATTCCTTGAATCTTTTAATTATATTGTGCACTGTCGAAGGTGAAATGCCCAAAATCCTACCAATTTGTCTTTGGGGAATATTGTTCTCAAAGTGTTAGATTATTCGCTGAAGCATCTGTTGGTAGATTAGCAAGCCTCGACCCATCCTTGCTCTTGAAGGACAAGGCCTTTTTTGGAGGCTCCTTATATACTATGATTACATGATTGCCTCACCTGTTTCACATCACCTTCTTATTTCAATGTGTCACATCACTATTAGTCCTAAATTGCCCCGTCCCAACTTTTTTGGAACGTGTTGCATGCATCAATTTCAAAAGAAATGTTTACCTTCAAAACACTATGCAGTTGGTAAAACATCAAATACCTTGTCTTTATAAGTTTTTTGTTTAAATACAAGTCAAAGTACATTTACAAATCACTCCTCTTTTTTTTATTAGTATTTTCCAGACGGCCCCAACTTTTTTGGAATTGGGGTTGTATTTATTTCCTGATATACTTTTCTACAGCTACACAAATAAAACATCAATGGATCATCTACCTCACGATTGCCCGGTTCTCTTTTCAAATTAGTGCATTGCCTCCCCCCAAACTCTGCAGATTTGGTTTTATTATATTATGTCTTTGGAAATCTGCAGCTGTGGGGTGCTGATTTCACTCGACTGCAGGCCACTGGCCACCCTCAGCAAGCAGCTAATAACCATGTCTTTTGCCTTGGCAGCTTCTAGATTCTGCTCTCGGGAGAGCTGCTGTGTGATCTGGTCCACGTTGGTGAGGATGATCTCGGAGGCCAGAATAGCTGAGGGCGAGCCATTGTTGACCATGGCCTCCATCATGTATTGCTTGTACAGGTCCAGCACTTTGTGCTCCAGGTACTCGTTCAGCTGGGCGTTGGAAAGTGGACGTTCCCCCAGGAACAAAAAGCTGCGCTCCTTGCCACTGCCCATCCTCCAGCAGTTGCTCAGCAGGAATTTTTGGGGGGACTCCAGAGATGGCCGAGGCGACTCCATGGCAGGGGGTATCTCACAGGACTGCAGGAAAGGGCCGTCTGCTATGTCAATACTGCTACCAGCTGTCAGGTCCCCTGTGCTGGCGCTTAGGGGCAGTACTAGGTCCCCACCAATGTGCAAGTCACTGTAGTTTTTGCAGATGCTTTGACAAGAGGAGGGGACCAGGAAGGCTTCTCCACTGGGCTTCACCTGGCCAGGGATGTCCACCTCAGGGGATATATTTCTGTTTACTGGGATGGCCTGGCTCTGGTGCAGGTTCTGAGGAGCTTTGCTGGATCTCCTCGTTTCCTCGGATGCAGCCTGACCGCTGGACCACCCTCCGCTGCTCAGCACCTCAGGGGATGACTTGATTGGCATTTGGGTCCCGGAATAATGTGAAGAGAAGCTGACAGCTTCCGTTAACTCTGACAGAGTCTTTTCTACACAATGTTCCTTGGATATGATAGGGGGCGTGACATTGACCCCAAAGTCCAGAGAGTAGCCCATTCTCCAGAGTATACTTTCGCAGAACATCACTGCAGGAAAGAATGCAAAGTTTAAAGTTCATGTCAACCAGTCTCAAAAGAGGTTCAGCAAACATTACACAAATAACTGTCACATGTAATTATCCTTAATATGACCTATTTACAATATAATCCATGTTAGGTTTTAATAGAATAATGTACATCTTATAGAAAGGAACTAACAACTTGAACGTTACCCTGTGAATGTAATCTCTTGTAAAACTTAGTTGGGTCAATCCACATGTAACCAAAGGTAGAAATCAGGGGTATGAACTGAATAAGTAGTTTTATGGCCTCATCATTTTATTTAAAGTATTGGAATCAATCATTACATTTTTATTAAAATTAGTCACAGATGCTGGTTTTCACCTCTGAGAGTTATTCTAAAGGAGATCAGCAGCTGTACTGACTTTACTGAGACATTTGCCAGTCAGCTATTGATCTTTTATACAACAAAAAAACTTGGCTAGATAGCTAGCCGGACAGTGATAAATTAATGAAGTTATCAGGCGCGGCTGGTGTATAGAGGGTGCCAGCTGTACTTAAATAATTAAGTAATTTATTATTATGTTGTGAACCAGAAGCTGCTAAACCATTCCCTCGGCCTACTTCACATTGCTACTGAATCTCAGCTCCTGTCATGAGCGTTGTGCAGCCTTATTGCACAGGAACAGCAGTGGTACTTTTGAACAACAATGTTCTTAGTTTCTGTACCACATGAGGTGTTCTCTCTCTCCACCAAGCACAAGGTTTTGTAAGAAGTTTCTAAACAATTAGTTGGGCATAGACTGGGGAAAAAATGTATACATTTCCTTTTATTTGTTACTGGCAAGTGAGCTGCTTTGGCTGTGTGGGAGACTAACCAGTTCCAGTTTTTTATGCAATTTTGTAAGCAAAAAAAATTAAATAATATCCCATTCTACACCCATTTCTATTTGTGCAATGATGTACTGTTTTCACAACACTTTGTTTACCTACAAAGCGCTATTTGATACGCTATTTGCTCTATATGATATGTTGCAGTTAACTTGGAGATTTGTGTGGTTATTATAACCACGTTCTATCAAAGAAAAGTCTAGCGACTCCTGGTATAAAGTATCTGTAAAGGCATTTTGTTTATTGCATTACTTAGAAGCAATTGCTTAAAATCTAGTAAAACAATTTTATTCCAAAATTCTTATTTACTTCTTTACAAAGTACGAATGCATTCCATTAAATTCAAATTCCATATGTGTGGTTGAACTAGTCTTTAAAATATAAAAACAACTCACCTTCAATTCCCACTGGCACACTGCGTGTCTTTAGTAGCGACTGGCACAACGGGTTGTTTGTACGTTTTGAAACTGAAGGTGTTCCTCAGGTCAGAAACGGCTGCTTTATGTGAGGTGTAGATACACAGAGGAAGTGAGCACAACAACAGACACTTCACCCACTGGGACACCACTTACTGCTCACTCATTTCCTCATGAAACCAGCCTTTCAGTTTTGCATGCATGGACTATGCCCTTAAAGGCAACTGTGAACTCTTTGCAAAACCTTCGTGTCATTGAAATAAATGTAATTAGTTCCAATACTTGTTCCAAGCTAAATGCTATAACAATTTGAGATTTGTTTTGTTTTCAGAGGACTGTAACATGTAGTATTAAATGGACATAAAGATAAGATTATTTAGTTATGCTAGCAAACAGACTTTGAGATTACATTACAACTCTAGAGCATATTGTATATAACCTGTTATACTTTACAGTAAGCAAATGCATAAACATTGTAATTTACCCTTTTCAGCTGTATCAGTATTATTCACCCTGTATTAGTATTCACTTATTCATTACTGTCAATGAGTAGATTTTATAAGAGTAAAAATGCAGAACACAATTTCAGCATTAAAGGAGAGAAATTACAACAGACACATTTTTGTTTATGAGTTTCAGATGCAGATCTTAACAGATGCAATTACAAAAGAGGAAGCAGAGCCTGTGTGCCCAAGAGCCAAACTGTTTTTTTATCCTCTGTTCCACTGTTCAAACTGAAGAGCAGGAATCGTTATCTCTTCATGTGAAAGTCTATCTATACTCTTTCTTCTATCATCAATATACAATAAACTAATATATAATGATGTTATATTGTGAAAGAAGAATCCAAATAAAGTTAATAGTGTTATAAAACAGACGTAATTTGTGTTCTCCTCTATTGGTATTCAGCTATCTCTATGATTTCAGTGACCTTCAGATAGATTTTATTGCAACAGGTGAACTTTATAGTTGCATAACAATTTTGAAGGTATTATGTCATATACTGAAATATACCAAGGGTTTTAAGGTGGAAAACAAATAAAGGCAGAAGTGGTCTTGTGAGGTTTGTTTTTTTTCTTGTTACAAGGCCGTCTGTGCAGAGCTAGACAACAACGAACAACAACGGCTCTATGTTCCTCGCAGGTGTAAATGGTTCTATTTTTATTTAAGACTTTTTTTAAGCCACAGATTAACAACACAAGCTCTCCATGCTGCACAGTCTAAACTCATTTAGTCACCATATTGTGAGCACTAAAGGGAACATTAAGTTGGGCAACCATTAGAAAAATTTAATGAACTTCTTATTAGTTAATAATTAAAGCCATGCATAACTGAATGGTGGATATGCTTTTTTTATTGGTAGCTTTCACACACACACACATATGGCCCCTCCTTCCACTCCACCTCATCTATGTGATTTGACTGTGCAGTACAGTTAAAGCTTAGGTGAAGTCGGAATATTGTAATTTGTGCCAAGGGCCGTATGCTCCTGTTCTTTCTAATAGGAAATTCTCCTTTGAGTGTTGTAAACCATAGGATGGCCAAAGCCTTAACTCTTGTTGTTAAACTCTCATGGTTGTGTCAATAAAAGACGTATATTCAGGCATTTGTTGGTACCATTACAGCGCATTGAAATAATGCTTCCTTCCTCCTGAAAAGTGATTAAATTAAAAGCTATTGCATCAAGTATACTTTCATGCCTTTGGTATGTCATAGAATAAAGCACAGAAGCTGTGAAAAGAGATTAATTATTGCTCATTCTCCAAAGAAATTTTAAAATGGCCTGGACACATTTGTTGGCACCCCTTAGAAAAGATCATAAATAATTGGATTATAGTGATGTTAGTTATGTCTCCTATCTTTCAGTCTATTTAAATGGAGGAAAGTAGTCACTGTGCCATTTGAACCTGGACCAGAGAAAGCAAAGGAGAGCGTTGTCTGAAGAGATCAGAAAGAAAATGATGGTAAAGGTAAAGGCTACAAGACTATCTCCAAGCAGCTTGATGTTCGTGTGACTATCGTTGCAAATATTATTATGAAGTTCAAGGTCCATGGAACTGTAGCCAACCTCCCTGGGCACAGCCGCAAGAGGAAAATCGACCCCAGATTGAACGATAGTGCGAATGGCAGAAAAAGAACCAAGAATAACTTCCAAAGACATACAAGCTGAGCTCCAAGGTAAAGGGATGTCAGTTTCTGAACGCACCATCAGTCGCTTTTTGAGCGAAAGTGGCCTCCATGGAACAAGACCCAGGAGGACTCCACTATAAAAACATAAAAAGCCAGACTGGAATTTTGTTAAAAATGTATATTGACAAGCCACAAAATCCTTCTTAGAGAATGTCCTTTGGGCGAATGAGTCAAACCTGGAGCTTTTTGGCAAGTCACATCAGCTCTTTGTTCACAGATGGAAAATTAAGCTTTGAAAGAAAAGAACATACCTACAGTGAAACATTGAGGAGGCTCGGTTATGTTTTGGGGCTGCTTTGCTGTGCCTGCAATTCAAGGTCTGTGCAAGGCACAATGAAATCTCAATCCAGGCATTCTGGAGTGAAATGTACTGCCCAGTGTCAGTAACCTCTGTCTCAGTCACAGGTCATGGTTCCTCCAACAGGATAATGACCCAAAACACACAGCTAAAAGCACCCAAGAATGGATAAGAACAAAACATTGGACTGTTCTGAAGTGGCCTTCTATGATTCCTGATCTGAATCCTATCGAACATCATCAAACCTGAGACCTGAGACAGGCTGGAGCAGTTTGCTCAGGACGAGCGGGCTAAATTACCTGTTAACAGGGGCAGTCTCATTGAGAGCTACAGAAAACGTTTGATTGCAGTGATTGCCTCTAAAGGTTGTGGAACAAAATATTAGGTTGAGGGTCCCATCATTTTTGTCCATGTCATTTTCATTTGTTTTATTATTTACAATCTTATGTTGAAAAACAAAATCAAAAGCAAAGTCTGATTTCTATTAAATATGGAATAAACAATGGTGGATTCCAGTGATGCCTATTTGTAAAAGCTTTGACCTTTTTAGTTTATTCAACCGTATTTTATTATAGGCAACCTATTTTTTGGACAAATGTTTTACGCGAGCCGCAGGTAGATTATCTACTCTATAATAACTTTATCGGAAATGCAATGTTACCGAAGACGGCGTAAAGCGCGAGCAACTGCGTTTACAGTTACAATTGTATTTCTCACAGATAGGCGGGTGTCCACTTCTCACCGCCGGATCTGTGTAGTGTTGAAGGGAGTTCTGAGGCCGGTAAAGACACCCGAGACGGCTGCGGTCTTCAATAGAAATGACGCTGAGGCATATAGGATTTCGGGCCCTGTTGCTATGGCACAATTGCCAGAAAACTTCTGCCACAGTCGGTAGTTATTTCGGAAGAGAGGACATTACTTGATATTGCAGTTCTAAAAGGAACTGATATTTCGCCAAAGCCGGTGGTTGGCGTTTATTCAGCACCATGGATAAGGAACATGCTCATTGTATGACCTGAAACATGGAGGAGAACTTGCACACACGAGTACAGCTTAGTTAGTAACTTAATCAATTATTCATCTCAAAACCTACAACAAATACGTCGTTCATTACGTTATCGCTCGAATAGATGTGATGTTTAAGAAAATAAATTCCGTTTTCCGTCCGAACCACGGACCGAAATCAAGGGATGGTTTCGACTCAGAGAACTACCACAACGCCTGTACGGTGAAACTGGTACGCAGTACATCGATGCTTGTGGTGGGAGAAAGTCGTCAGAGGACAGCGGACTCCACGTTAAAACGAAGCAAAAGTTCCTTGACAGTGGAGTCTACGACGGCGCTTTACTACTATCAGAGACATGAGGATCGGATTTGGTTGTATTCCCAGAATCAAGGCTGCCTACAATATTTGGAAGACTTAGTGGCTTTGAGAAGACAATACACGAATTGTGTAAGCAATTTGAGAAGTTACGAGAAAAAAACTACTGTCTCAAAAAAGAAGACACCTCCCCCGCCGCCCCCAACGAAGGACACGCTGGTAAATGGACCCAAAAACTTTCGTCCATTGTCAAATTGCATATAGCCTAACATTGTATTGATATTCAACCTGACTTAAATGCTCCTCTCTTATTCGCATGTCTAGCGTTATTAACTCAACAAATTAAAAAATGCGGGTTTTGAGTAATAAATGACAGACGTTCACAAGATAATGGTGTTCGTCAGTAATGGTGTTCTACTTTACCCTAATCCAAAGACGTCAACAAGGCCCACGGCGCCTCCAGTCCCCAATGAGGTAGACGCTCTGGAGTTTTTTGATTCCGTAATTGCAAGTTGCGACCCAGAGCCTAAGCGTAAAATTCACGTGGACGAAGGTCACGCTGATGTTGACTTCGTTGGTAAGCTATAGTCGTTTATCTGGATTTACCTTTTTTTTTCTCCGTTTATAATATTCATGGACGTATGTACGCACACACACATGGTCTAAATTCTCAAAGGGTTTGTTTTTCCTGGATCTCAAAAATTATTTATAACATATATATAGTTAAAGTTTTAGTAGGTTAATCTACTAAGAAATGAAGGAAATGTAGGCTATGTTGCGGAAATTCTTTAGGTCATAGCCAATGACAAAGTTTTAGCCATGGTCTACACTGATTGCAGCATGACTGTGGGTATCCATTTAAGCAAAGTGGGGGAAAGATTCTTGAAATCTGTTCCATCCATTTTTATTACACCTTCTGTCTCTCTTCACATGGTCTATGGTGACTGTCCAGTGGCCACCAGCACCAGCGAACACAACCTCCACTCCAACTGGGTGCTACGTGACCCCAGAAGGTTCTCCATGGATGAAACCAAACTGAAGAAGCCTGATAGAGGCCGGGACACTGGAACTTTAAGCAGCAGGAGGCAGCTCCAAAGGAACCCCATCCACTTACCGAAAGTGGTGGAGAGTGCCTTCCAAACCATGCGTTTCAAGCCCAAGCTAAAGAAAAATGATTGAGGCTGCCCGGTGTTGCCCAGTTTCTTGTGTCGGAGTGCTCACTACAGAGTGGAACAGAAGGCTATTCAAGGTCTGGGAGTCTGTACATGAAAAATGATGCTGTTAACATTCACCTCGATGTCATTAGCTATGGTTTTATGGTGACTTTTGTACCCACATCTAATGATTGCTGAATAGTTCAACCGGAATTAAAATCGATAATTGGAAAATAGTTCAGGATGATCCATATAGTTCTTATTTGTCCTCTTTGTTTTCTCAACTGATCCATACATTATAGGCCTTTACGAATAATATAATGCGTAACGCATTATTTAGCGAAAGCCAGTGACCTTGTGTTTATTTGATGTTACGATCACAAGAAGGCCAACGAACAAAGGTGCCTAAGAATCCACATATCCACTTTAGAGTCTGCTTCCCTGCCACTCTCATGAAAAATTTACAGCAGGTGAGTTAGCAGGTGTCTATTTCAAATGCTATCTTTTACTGTCATGTAACAATTCCCTAAGGTCTGTAGGGGATTTCACCGCATTGTCCAGTGTAACAGGGCTTGTTTGGTGCTAATGAGCTAGTCAGTGTGATGTAAATGCTTAGGGAGTGAGTTGGAATACTTAGGCTCGTCAACCTTGGTGATGCAAAAAATTGGGTTTGTCAGAGTGAACCATTTCTTTGATCTGTGTTAGAATCACCTGTTTAACTGAGCGTCCCTCTGCATTAGTAATAATCTACACTTAATTAAAGTACTGGAAAGATTTGTTTTAGGATTTCTTAATCTCAAAACTAATTTGTTAAGCCTTTTTTATATTTTGAATTTCCTTTTTATTGATCGGATAATTACATTTTTTACACGGTGTGGTGATTGAATGATACCAGGACATATTGATTTTTTCAAAATAAAGTATGATGTCGGTAGATTATTTTAGTACCAAGTACTTTGAATATACCTATAGCAAGGTGAAGTTTTTGAACATATCAGGAGACTCAGAGAACCGTTGTTACTTTGGAAGGACTGATTGTCTCAAGAAGAATAATGCAATGTCTCATCTCACCACATGGTGGCAGAAGAGCCCAATGAATTAACAATTTTTCAACCGTTTATAATTCATCTTGATTGTCAAATTTGATCTGTTTACTCAAACTATAAGTTATGTGAAGTATATAACCTTTTCCCACCATTTAATCATGTATATCTGTGATATGTGTGTGTGTGTGTGTGTGTGTGTGTGTGAGAGAGAGAGAGAGAGAGAGAGAGAGAGAGAGAGAGAGAGAGAGAGAGAGAGAGAGAGAGAGAGAGAGAGAGAAAGTAGGGGGTATGTAATGTTATTGGAGAATTTGAATTTTGAATTTTTACTTGGGGTTTCTGTCGTGGAGGAAGCATGTGGTCTTGGGCTTGAATGTGAAGTTCGTGTAGGAAGCATGTGGGAGTGGGCTGAATGTTATCCCCCGGGAAAGGAAAAGCTGTGATCTCCCACTAGGGGAGAAGCCAGGCACACGGTCATCATCAGTCTAACCAAGGAGCAGAAGAGTAAACAGGAGCAGCGCGACCAAAGACTAACAGCCAGAGACACCAAGATTGCCAGAGCAACATTGCGGAGATGGTGAGCATGTACACTGTAGGGGAAGTAACAGTAAATACTTCTGATGAAATCAAGAAAAAATTCATTTAAAAGGTTTTTACTGTTTTAACTTTCGGCTAAAATCGGTTAAAACTGAATGTATGTAATTCTTTAAAATTCTCAGTTGTGATTTTTTGTTAATTATATTCTTTTTGAAAGTTTGTTTAAAATATAAAATATATTTTTAAATATATTTTAATAAATCAGAGTTTGAATTAAGAATTGCCTTTTTTTAGGTTGAAGGTATATGTTAGTATTATGATGTAGATTTGTTATAATTAATTATAACTATTGCATACTCATATCTATGTTGTCCGACGCAGTTTTAAATTGTGTTCTGTTGGTCTTTCCAGTATGGATTCATAAATACTTGCCTGAAGTCTCTTGTCATTGAGAGATTTGGTGAAGATACCTGGGAGAAGCTGAGGTACGGAGAATTCAGCACAACAATTTAATGCATTTCTCTGCATTAATATGGAGCCTTACTGAATTCATATTTTAATTGTTTTTTCATTTTAAAAGGTTCAGTCATTTCACAGTAAGGGATTTATTTCATGAGAAGCCCATCACAATGCTCTATAAATATTTAGTCTATGCAGTCTAGATTCCCTAATTATCAAAATGCAGTTTCAAAATCAAAAATTCAAATTTCATTTTCAAATCTTTGAGATTTTTTTATTAAATAGGGTTAGAGAGAAATTGTCAATCTGTCAATGTTCTTCAACTTCTCAGGACACTGGCAGAAGTCCAGGACACTTTCATGACCTATGAAATTTACGATGATTCCCTCACACTGAGGCTTGTGCAGGAAGCCTGCAAGATGCTTGGTGAGTGTCGTTCGAGAATTCAGATTTGTGTTTGTACCTGAGCACAAACTTTATTAAATGATTGGGGGTCAGTGCTACTCTGAACTTAAAGGTCATCACTTTAGATACCGGGTGAGACACTGCTGTGGTACGGGACCCTTTATGAAGTGTGTAATAACACACTATTGCATGTTAAACCAAAAACATCCAGCACTGCATATATAACATATATTACATTATATATAACATAGCTATAACTTTGCATTCTAAATATGGGTGTTGTTTGATGAAAACTTGCAATCAATGGAGTGCTTATGTAACATGGAATCAGTGAGACAGCAGGTGCTAACAATGTCCCAGGTGAGGCTATGTCCGGTTGTGTGTTGTGTGTTTCTTCCTCTGTGGGTCATCCCACCATGCCTGTAGGTCATGAGGGAACCACAAGGTGTGAATCTCAGGCCCTTACATCTGTTGACTGAAATTGGGAATCAGCAACGAGTCCCTTGTTATTCTGTCATATCCACTGGAGGTGGATATAATGAATTAATATTCTTGAGGGGATTGAGGTAGCCTTTATATCAATATCCAGTCTTCAATAATACCTGAATAGATGAGAAATCCAGCACTGCTGGTGCGCAAGTTTTGTTCTTTCATGTTAATCACCTGTTGTTCCAGATGTTCCCTCTGAGGTTGTCCTCAAACTTTTTGGGGAGTACTTCTTCAGCTTCTGCAAGATGTCTGGGTATGACACCATGCTGCGCACACTTGGTGGGAACCTTGTGGAGTTCATAGAGAATCTGGATGCCCTCCACAGCTACTTGGCACTCTCCTATGAGGTGAAGACTGATGTCATTGCACAATTAAATCATTTTCAGATTTCTGCTGCACTTGATAGGGAAAGAAATTAAATCAGATTTACTGAAATGAAGTTATGAGCCAGAACCTCAAAACAGCTGTACATATCTTTCTACCCGATCTGATTTCTACAGTATGATGCCAAACTTCTCAATAATTATATATAATATATATATATATATAAATAAAATATATAATATTATATAAATATTATATATAATAAAAATATTACCTAGTCCAGACTCATTAAATCCAATGTATAAACAGACTACGAATAAAAGACTTGATTGTGGACCTACTTTACATTTGAGTGTGGTCCACTGTCATCAGGGTCATTTTTTTCCTATTTCAGGAAATGAATGCCCCCTCTTTTCGGGTGGAGAGACAGGAGGATGGGAAAATGCTGCTGCACTATTACTCCGACCGGAAGGGATTGTGTCACATTGTACCAGGTATGAAACTACAATTACCTACAACTCATCTACCACAATTGCCATCACTAGGTCAAACAACATCCCTGTAGTGACTTCTGTCACCTCTAATGACAATTCTGGTACCAAAGAAACATTCACCAAATGCTATTCTTCACAATGGAAGAGAAAGCAGGTCAATATCTCATAATGAAAATGTTATTTAATCCTGAATTTCTAATCTTTCTTGTTATTGTTTTCATGGTTATGTCACCCTGCTTCTGCAGGCATCATCGAAGCAGTAGCCAAGGACTTTTTCAACAGTGAGGTGCACATGACTATCCTTAACCAATCAGAGGAAGATGAGCGCACAGGGAAGAAAGAGCATGTGGTTTTCCTGGTCATTCAGACGACCAGCGGGTCTAAAAGGAGTTCAGAGATTGCTAACAATAGTGATGATGAGGAGGACAAAAAGGTTTGTCAACATCTCTTGTGATTTCTCTGTGTCCAACAACCAGTACACTGTTTACAGTCCTATATGTTCTTACACAACAACAGCTTAAAGATCTTTCTCAAATTATATTTTTCAGAGCCTTTGAGAAGCCCTTTAACAAACATGTTGACTCCTCATTTACTTCTTTAAATGGCCTCAGTGTTGTGTAGTCAACAAATTACTGTTTACTACACACAAAAACAACATGACAGTAAAATGACATGATGTTGTTGTTTTTTCCATTACCAGGAACGGGAAGAGACCTTGAGGAAGATGAAGTCCAGGTACTCCACTCTACCCTCATGTCCTGGGAGAAGAGCCCCATGGGAAATTGTGAGAAGCATTGTCAAGTTTGGACAAGGTTGGTCTTTCCAATAGATGCACAATACAGAGGAAATATAATTACCTAGGACACACCTTATCTACATTCAGAATTTATTCTACCTCTCATAATCCTCTCATGACTTTTGTAATATTATTAAGATTTCCCTTTGAGGAATCATCTCAATTCTCTCCCAATGTTTTTCCAGGCAAACTCTCAAATGCTTTCACCCCCTGCTACCCTAAGAAGCTATGGATTGAGGAACAAGCATTCTGCAATGCTTTCCCTTTTCACATTGTCTTTGATGAGAATGTGAGTGGCTGTAATTTGTCTTTCTGTGAACAAAACAATGAATCAGGGAAAGGTTATCCCAAACATAAACATTTACATCATTATAGCTGAGCGATATTTTGTATTTTTTGGAATACATTGATCTGTTTTTGTCTCCTATTCTTATTCTTTTCAATTTCAAGAGGCTTAATTGGCATGACAATGCATGGTGTTGCCAAAGCAGGTTACAGTAAACAGACTTTAGGAGAACTAGTGTTATAAAGCAATCCTACCCAACTCCACTTAACTTCATATGCTTAGCTCAGCTAACCAAGCTTTAAAATGACAATCATTCAATTGTCCTGTCATGGTTCTCAGCTCAGGGTAAAACAGACTGGGGTTAAAATCCAGAAATTCGTTCCCGGGCTCCAGACAGAAGACATCAGGTTGGACCAATACTTCAGCATCGTCCACCCGCAGGTCACCTTCAACATCGAGAGCATCAGGAAGTTCATCAACAGTCAGTTTGTGCTGAAAACAAGGCGTGAGATGCTCCCAGAGTTCGCCCAACACCAATCCATGCTTAAACTCCGAGGTACCTGAGACTGCCACTGCTGATCGCTTTTAGGCCTCCATCCATTTTCATATCAAATCATCACATCAATGACCCACCAACCAATCTCAAACTGTTCAAGTCTTTATTTCATTCACTGTTCTCGATTGAGTATTTTGACGTATTCATATCACATATGTCTTCTTCTGTGCGTGTGTTATGAGGCTGCAATGCTGGATGTGTTACTTTGTGCCAGCTGTAATGTGTAATGTCGCTATGCATCAGTGCTTTTTTCCATGTCCTCAGGTCAGATGGTGTGGATGGAGACTCTGGGCTGCATGGTGTACCTGTGCTCTCCAAAGCTGCGCAGCCTGCAGGAGCTGGAGGAGCGCGGCTTGCACATTGCCGACATAGCACAGCATGACACCACCCGCGACCTCATCCTGCTCAACCAGCAGAGGCTGGCTGAGATTGAGCTGTCCAATCAGCTGGAGCGCAAAAAAGAAGAGCTTCGCATCCTTTCTCGCAACTTGGAGGTGGAGAAGAAGAAGACTGAAACACTGCTCTACGCCATGCTACCCCGCCACGTTGCCAACCAACTCAAGGAGGGCAAGAAGGTGGAAGCAGGTACAGCGGCCCATGTAGAAGAGCAAATTAATGATCCAGTTTCTTGGTTGAAATGTTCACTGATTTAGATTGGTGATACCAATCTCCAGTCCTTGAGAGTCACAGGTTCCACTAGTTTTCATTCTGACCCACCACTTAATTGTTTAATTGGGGTCACTATTTAGATTAGGAATCATCTCACATGAAATGACCAGGTGTTTAATTGAGAGGCCTATTGAATACCAACAGACATTGTGACCCTCAAGGACCGACTTTTTCTGAAGTTATACGTTTTGTTTTTATTGTCACCCCAGTGACTTCATATATTTTAATCAGCCGAGACACGTGTATTCTTCCTCTAAACAGTATGCAAACAACTTCTACTGGTACTACATACGTTCAATGAGACATTGTTGTTCAATCCTGTGGCAGTATAAAAATTCGGTTTTGTCCCCAGATAGTAGTGATGGGTTGTTCGCGAACGATTCGTTCGTTTTGAACATCGTTTTGAACATCTTTTAAGTGAATGTTATGAACTGAATCCCCCCCAAAAAAGATTCGTTCGTTTGAGTCTTTTCTCACTATTCGCCAAAAGCAACTGCTAGAATGCGTTGTCTGTGAATATTTCCAGTACAGCAAAGATTGCTGAAAGAAAGAAAGTTAAAAGAAAGAACTGGCAGAAACGGTTCAGAACTGTTTCCTGTAAGGGAGAACTCACTGAACGAAAGAACTGGCGGAAAAGGTTCAGAACTCTTTCCTGTAAGGGAGAACTCACTGAACGAAAGAACTGGTGGAAAAGTTTCAGAACTGTTTCCTGTGAGATTCGCCAGAAAATAGTTTGCGAATTGGTGAACGAATCAGTGAACTTTTGCTGATCTTTTTAGTGAAATGAATCAAAAGATTTGTGTCCCTGAGAGGAATCGAAACGCCCACCACTACCAGATAGTATATCTTAGCGCATGCAAGTGTACTGAATGTTCAAAAGATGAATGTGATGTTAAAATTGTGATGTTCTCACCTCTCCAGGAGAATTCAAGGTGTGCACTATTCTGTTCAGTGATGTGGTGACCTTCACCAACATCTGCGCCGCCTGTGAGCCCATACAGATTGTCAATATGCTTAACTCCATGTATTCCAAGTTCGACCGGCTGACCAGCGTCCACGACGTATACAAGGTGAGGCCACAGTGGGGCATCGTGGGATTCGCAGTGTCTGGGATACAGGATGCTATTTGGCCTGATTAGGCAATGGGTCTGATTAGGGCATGTCTGGTGTTCCAGGTAGAAACTATAGGAGACGCCTACATGGTGGTTGGTGGGGTGCCCATTCCGGCCAGCACCCACGCCGAGCGGGTGGCGAACTTCGCTCTAGGCATGCGCATCGCCGCCCGAGAGGTGACCAATCCCATCACCAAACAACCAATTCAGGTGACTACATTAGTTATCATGAGTCAACTCATCAGTTAACACAAGTTTTTTGTTTTCGTTTTGAGAAAGTGCTGAATTAAATAAGGATCACTGAGGTTACAAAACCTTTCCACCTGGTTCTGGATGAACAGTGACACCTCTGATAAAAATCCAGTGAATTTGTTTTTTGCCTGTTTCCTGGGTATTTTAAAATGTAGGCTTTGATTTCAGTATCAAACTAAATCTAAATTCCTTCATTATGTTGATTCAGTGAGTGTTCAGGTGGAAATCTGCTGCGTTTGTGGTATGCATCACAGATCCGGGTGGGTCTGCACACTGGGCCAGTATTGGCTGGAGTAGTGGGGGATAAGATGCCAAGATACTGCCTGTTTGGAGACACAGTCAACACAGCGTCCCGTATGGAAAGCCACGGGGTCCCCGATCATGTACATCTCAGCCCCTCTACACAACGGTAGCTATAGCTTGAGTACAGACCTAGAACATATGGGAGACCAACGCTCACCATTGTTTCTGGCCCTAACTTCCTTTCCTTTAAGCACCCAGGTTCACTTAAGCCAAAATGTCATATCCAGTACTAATGATAATCTTAGCCTGTCGAGAACCTATTAGTTCTCTAACTGTTTTAGTTTATTATGACAAAGGTTTATTGCCTGAATATCATCCGTCATTTTCACCGTTTGCCCTTCCTTTCCATAGGGCACTTGAGAATAAAGGCTTTGACATCCTTGAGAGGGGGGAGATTCAGGTTAAAGGAAAGGGGCTAATGACCACATACTTCCTTCTGCAAAACCTCCTTCTCTCTGAGGACGGAATAATGGGCAGAGAGGCAGGGGAGGTCTGCATATACAATGATGACCCGCAGGAGGAGCAAGAGGCCCAGCAAGGTGAGCGGTCATGGGCAATCCAGGTCAAGAGTGCACAAGATATAAAAACATATTATATACCATTACGATCTAGAAGTGTATCACATTTCTGAATCCATTACTATTTTAATGTACACCCATTACAAATGTTAAAAGGCATATTCTCTCTGCTGCATACAGATTCACAGGAACCAGGCAGCAGAAAAGAGAATACTCTGAATAAGGAAGAGAGCCTTTTGTCATTTCCTTCCTTGCAGACTCACATCACCAACGAGGCCATGAGTTCCAGATTCTGCCAACTATTTTAGTGAAATCTTTCTTTCAGTAAATTATTGCTATCATGTAATAGTAGTGGCTGTGTGTAGAGTGCAAGAGGCTAGTTTAATCTATAGAAACAATGATAGGTTTCTCTCTTCGTGTATGTATATAAATGTATAGTCATACTTTTCTTTTTCAGTGCACATATAAGACAGCAATCATAATCTGCCGGGTTTAAATTTACAGTCAAAAAGTCAGTAAACTGGGCAATCTAAAAGTACAAACTATGTCGCTGGTCCAGTGAACAGACTCAAGGGCAGTATTGGACTAATGTATAAACCGTGCCCAATACTGGTTTTGCAGCAGGGGCCACCAGCTCCAACATGGCTGTCGACCATCTGGCGTAGACATGGCACGCGCTGGCTTGCAGCGCAGCCTGGTAAAGGCTAGCTTCATCTGCATCTGTCGGCGGCAGGTTGACATCTACCCTTACAGCCCAGGTGATCCGGTAACACAGCTATTATGCAATAAGATCCAATGGATAGCGTTTAACAAGCTTGTCTGGTACGGGGGCTGCGAGGCTGTGGAGAAAATCAACAGCAGTTCATTATGCAGCCATTTTGCTTGTTTGGAAGCTTTTTGAATGTAAATATTTAAAACAAAGCCAGCGCTTTCTATTCAGAAATACAGAGGATCTCAAATTCAGACCAGAATTTTGAAAGCATTGTTAATTTTCTCACATTTATGTCCTTACTTGTAACCCAGTATAAAGTTTCTCCACCTGTGGGAATACATGCATCTGAAGTTCTCTAACAGGCTCTCCTCACATAGTGCCATATTTCACCTGTATATCCTATGAAAAGTATATTGCGACATAATTTATCAATTTATTTTCGCTTTGGTTTTTTTACGCAGAAAAACTTGAGTGAAGGGAATCTCTTGCGAAAGAATGAATATCTTATCAATATCAATGTTTAGTGTGTAACGGAGATACTTCAGTACAAGAGATTTATTTAATTATCATTTACTTGGCCACAATTTTCTGAATACATTGTTAAAATCATGTTCATCTGGACCTTCCACAACTGATCAAGAGCCATCACGAAAAAAACAGCGAACACACACAAACACATAAATATATACACACACATACACAATTTTAGCTCAGAGACCCAGGTGTCCAACATTTTTTATTACATTGTACATATCATTCTCAACAGAGCTTGTGTTTGAATAAAAACAGCTATCTAATAGTTATTGTTTATATTAAAATATATGATTTATACTTGCATGATGTAAAGGTGTTCTATGTCTGACAATTTTTATTGATCAGTATATCTTTATATTGTAACGGGGATGGCGAAGTGCGTCTCCCCGTTGCTATGGACTGTAGCCACCCTCACGGGGGCTGCCGGGTAGCTTAGCTTCCGACAGTTCTGTCATGTAAATAATGTGTTCTACGTGTTGGTTATGTTTAATGTTGTTGCCGTTTGTGTTGTTTAGTTAGCGTGCCTGTTCTGAGTTAGTAAAGTTAAGGTTTGTTGCCCTCACCGCGAACGGGTTTATCTGTGCAGGTGAAGGCTCTCTCTGTGTTTCTGTGCGTGAGTTAGTTCTTTCCGCTGTCAGCCCTGACTTTTTCAAGACTGTCGTAAGCGCATGCGTGGAATAAAGAGCAAGTCTTCATGTCAAAGCGGTGTCTGACTCTATGCTTGAACCTAGCAGAGTAGTAGCACTCCGACAAAACGCTACAATATCTATATTAATTTAGATCCCATTACTGTACCATCTTTTTGTAATTCTCATCACTAAATGTAAAATAACCTTTCTACTATATAAAGCTCTCCTAACTGGGTTCGAGGTAGCCAGCAGATGGACACGGTTAGACGGGAATGCTTCAGTATATTGAACAACTTCTCTGCCACTGCATACAAACATAAAACGCCAAAAATAAAATACTAAGCAGCGAACGTCTTAATTGCTTCAATTTCTCGGCGCGCCTTCGACAATAGAACCACCTTTCCTCGTACTTGTGAAGTGGAAAGGCTACGGTTATTCTCTGAAATATTTCTCCATGCCACTTTTTTATTACATCTTGTCGTAGGACTAATGTAGCCTTTCGTGATGGCTTTGTGCCGATTCACTTTTGAGAATCCATGTAAAATGAAACAATGTATGAAATCATATTTTAAACCGCAATTGAAAGATATTTTGGCTACATAACCGTTATGATCAAATGTAAATTGTGTGAGAGATTTCGTGAGATCGGGGGGCGATTCCCTTTAAATTGTATCAACCCGAGTAAAATTAATTATTTTGATTATTATGAAATTATTCGTTCAATACACTTGTGAGTTTTGTGATTGGGGGACATTGACAATTAAGGAGGCGAAAGGGGTCTACTTTCTATTATGTATTAATCCTTGATTAATTATTGAAGCTTCACTCCATATCAGCAACCTTTATCTGCGACATGATATGCTGCAACAAACTTGTGTTGGTAATATAGCGATTTTATTTAATGTACAAACAAAGCGGCCAAATATTATATGTGGTTAACGGATAAAATGGTTTACATAGAGAATAGCAGAATAAATGCTGTGTTCATTGAAAAGGGTTTTTTTTAAGTCTTCTTGCTTTTTTTAATGCCGTTGTAATGTGAACTCGAGATGAAGGTTAACTGAATGGCCATTAGCTACCAACGCGTAGAGCAACGAGACCAAAAATACACAAGAAAAAGATTTAGTTTCGTGTAAATACAAATTGCGATTAAATAGCAAGAACCCCATTATACATAACAAGAAAGGTTAGTTTTGAAAGAAATACACATCGCGATATCTAGAGGTAATTAGCCTAGAGTTTATTTACATTCATTTGTGTTTACAACGGCTACGTAATACGGCATAGTTGTATATTATGAAAGCCAGCATATGCTACTTTTGCTAAAATATCAAAAAAGTTTAACAGAACATCAAAGAGTAGACCGCGAGCAACAAGCCAATTCACGGCAGGGGGGGCGATTTCGGCACAACACCGTACCAAATCAAATACTTATCGTGCGTGATAGTGAAACTTGCTATAGACATCGCTTCCTTCTCATCGCGCGTCATTCATCAAGGTACCAACTTTTCTCAGTCCGCGGTCGGGGTAGGCACAGGTTTCGCTTGTTTTAAAAGCAAGTAGGGAAAAGACAACAGATGTCGACCAATTACAACTTACGTTGTAAACTTATGTTTAACAGGACCCGGAAACAGTCTGCTGGCGAAATTAGCAGTGAGTAATGAAAATATTCTCAACAATACTAAATTAAGTGTGCTTATAAAATTATTATTGTGCCTTTTTTATGTAATAAAACATATAGTTTCTATTGGTCAGTTTGCGTTCCAGCCGTGCTGTTCCTAAAAAGAACACGGCTTTCTGAATACCAATTTTAAAAATTTTGAATTTTAGAACGTTTCAGTGGTTACAGTATAGTGACAATTATGTTTAATGTAATGGTTAAAACTATAATAGATTGTTTATCATGTTTTCTAAATACAAAAATAACCAATTATTAGTTTTTATTAAAGCAAGAAGATATGAGAGAGATGATGTGTTGTATTGTTTTATTAAAACGGATAATTAGTAAGTCGTCACAACTAACGGAAAGACACAGATGGAATAATGAAAACTACCAAGGTCAGCCAGGGAAAAACTACAATACAAAGATCACAGAGAGAACGTACAAATATAACATACTGATTGAGACCCCTCTGCCCGCTCCATAGCTCTCCAAGGCCGGAAGCAGCCTGCTTTGACTGGGTGTGCAGTTTAAATTTATGGGGGGTATCATGATGGTATACAATATAAACATGTAACATTTTTGTCTGAAGTCAGAAGAAGCAGGGGGGGGCGTAGCCTAACTCTGCACCCGGCCATGGGTAGGACCTACAGTTAAAGTACATTTTTATCTTACTTAAAATTGTTTTGCGTGCATGTTGTAGATACATGCGGTCTACGAGCCGCCTTGGGGTGTTAATGGGCTTTATTTGCGTGCATTTTATTCGTTGTTTTTACGAAGTGTATTTTAAATTCGCTATGGCTTAACGACTGCTTCAATGTTGACGATAAAATGAGGGACTTGCATTGTGATTATCGCATGCAATCTTCAAATACCTGTGTACTGATTTAATTTCTAATAAAAAATGTATCCATTTGAAATGACTAAAAGTGTGGGGTTTTAAAAATGTATTTTATATATTTATTGTATTTCTTTCAACCGTTATTTATTTAGTATGTGAAACATTCTGCTTTTGAGTGCAGCTAATTCTCCCTTGCTATTGACTCCAGGAATGGATGAGTGGTCTAGCGGTAATTTGTATTAATGACATGCAACCACTACATACCCTACAGTAGGTGTCACCGCCTCGCTAAATTCAAGTGCACTCGTAAATACTAGTTTGACTCTGGTATACAGTTCTAGTGGTACCCTAAATCGCACTTACAATTGGGAATTGAGTGATATCTGAGTTTACAAGTAATGGCATTTCAAGCAAAACGATACATACTTAGACACACGTAGTAATAAAACACATATATTAGCTATTATTTGGCTGATAAAGAAATATGGTTCTGCATTGAATGCCCAGGATTGTTTACATTCTCTATTTGCGTATCTATTAGTTTAAAATAAATTAGCAGTATTGAAAAAATCGCGCAAATTCTCTCTTACTCTAGAGATAATTTGCGACGGCATCTTCTGTAAAATGTTGACTGCATATAACAATGAGGAGATTGAATGGCTCTCCTTGATTTAACCCATTTAGCCATTCATTTTGAAAATGATGTACGGAATCCTAAGTTGGCTGGCAGCCAGAAATAATACACGTTATATGCATGACCATGAACAATTGAGTCGGGTAAACTGAATGGAGGGAAATGGCAGTTTGTACATGAGGCTAATAATCGTGCGTGGTGTCATGAACAAATCGCAGAGGTTTTTTTTTTTAATTAGGTATGTGATGACGTCAGATCTACCCGGAAACTGAAAACCATTCGTTTCAGATGAAAGTTTGATGTTGTATGTTTACAAGCGCTATTTCTCGAATTATACCAGGGCTTAATTTGTGCCGGAACAGGATCCGGGACCTTCCAGATTCGGGCCGGCACCTATTTGATTGGATCTGTGTCCAATTCGGATTCAGACCGGCACCTATTTTGATTGCACACTCTCTGTGTTCCGGGACCTCCTGATTTACAAATTAAGCACTGAATCATACTTCAGCAAAATAGAAAGGAGCGAGTCTACAACATTTTAAATATTATTCGAAAGAATATGAAATTTTAAAATCATGATTTTCAGTGCACATTTTATTTTTTATTGAATTTTTTTTTTCAGATTTGTGGTTGGATAAATTCAATACATTTTTTGTTGTTATTCCGAAAATAATTTGCGACCTCTCGTGGTCAGTTGGCTTTGATTTGGTCAGTCCCTAAGCAAAAGAACGGTTTCCATGGTCGAGCAGCTGTATGCAAGCCTTACATCACCAAGCACGATACCAAGTGTCGGATGGAGTGGTGTAAAGCACACCTCCACTGGACTCTGGAACAATGGAAACATGTTCTGTGGAGTGACGAATCACGCTTCTCTATCTGGCAGTCTGATGGCACAAGTCTGGGTTTGGTGAATGCCAGGAGAACGTTTTCTGCCTGACTGCATTGTGCCAACTGTCAAGTTTGGTGAAGGAGGGATAATGCTATGGGGTTGTTTTTCTGGGGTTGACCTGGGCCCCTTAGTTCCACTGAAGGGAAATGTTAATGCCTCAGCTTACCAAGACATTTTGGAAAATTCTATGCTTCCAAC